>OY747704.1:32265000-32505000 GCA_963556495.2 Valencia hispanica
AGCACGCACCCTGACGTTCCTGTTGGCCGTTGGACAGGCGGCTGCTCGTGCGGGATCAGAGCAGTAGTAGTTTTCTACTTAGCTAGCTAGCCAGATCATATTTTCTTTTCTTCCTGAGGACGGCGCCTCTTTGGGGAACGTATCAGGTCAGTAGTAACTCCCACCAAGATCGTGTATTTCCCCGTGTCTCTCGATCCGTTTGTGTCTGATTAACAGGGGGAGTCTCACTAGGAGAAAGTTGTTCAGGTGCTGTTGACGTTACTTGAGGAGGTCTTAGTCAAGCTAAGTAGCTAAGAGCCCTTCCGACCACCGGCTTGTTCTGCTCGGGCCTAACGTTACTTAGCAACTAATCACGTCTGTTTGCCACCGGGAGATCAGATCGGGGATCCGAATAAGCCGAGGAGGTGGCAGTAAAGTCAACAGACTGCGGAACTATCCACACAGGTGATCCGATCTAGCTGTTCGTAAAGCCGACGCTCAACTTGTGACAGCAGCAGCGCTCCTGTCTGGATCTTCGCTGACATTGCGGAGTCTTTCAGACTTGAGGAATTTGCTCCACTCGCTCGGCTCACTCACGACGTTTTTAAGGTGAGGGAATCTTCTGGCCGTTATTAAACGTTAGCGCCTCAATGGAAACCAGTTGTTTAACCGGAGTTTATTAGTGAATTAGCTCATTTATGGCAGTAAGTACATCATCTGCTACCAGATGTGCCACCTCATCGTCTGATCCTAATCCGTTAGCTTCGGGTACCGAGGTGAACAAGCGAGTTATGCTAATAAGACATGTGTTTGACCTAAAATGAAACATTCGCTGTGTTAAAATGCCTCTGCTAGACAGCAATGTGTCACTAAAGCAGCTGTGCTGTAGTGGACTCTGGATCCGCGTGTGTTACCATTTAAAGGTCTGATTTCGGCTTTCATGATTTTGCCTTTCTGAAGCAGAGAAAAGCAGCTTAGTTTATAATCGGGCTGATTACTGAAGCTGCAGTGTGTTTTTGACAGGGCGGTTCACTATTTTCCTTCCTATTTACACAAACATCATCAGGGTTTCTACAAGCCATAGATTTGATTTTTTTTTGTTTTGGCATTCATCTGATTTTTTTCCATCCCTCCATTATTTAAACCAGCTTATCCAGACGGGGGCTGAGGCTGGTGCCTGTCTCCTGCAGTCATTGAGCGAGAGGCGGGTGTACCCTGGACAGGTTGCCAGTCCATGGCAGGGTGACATAGAGACACACATGCAACCATGCAAAGAGAACATGCAAACTCCATGCTGGGAATCAAACTCACAACCTTCTTGCTGCAAGGCTACAGTACTACCAGCTGTTCCACTCAGCACCCCACATATATTGACGAAAATATAACTGTCAATAAAGAAAATCAATCTGTCTGAGACACATGGTAGAAGCTTTTGGCTTCTGTCCGTCTGCAGATTGTAAGGATTGTTGATTTTAAAAATCGACGAGTCGGCCTCCACAAGTTGCAGACGCATGACCTCACTGTTTCTGTTGCTTCTCCTGCTGTTGTTTTCTTTTCCACACCTTTTCTGTCAGTGCCAGCAGGGGCCTACGTAATCATCCAAGCAGATGTTTCCTCACCGAGGAAGAGCTGGAGTCTGGCTTTGCCTTGTGACAATAAAACCAAGCGGGCGTGTGAGATACTTCGGATTACAAGTCGCTCTTGTTTTTGGAGAAAAGTAATAGTATCTCCACCTTGTCTGAGGTAGCTGAGGTATTAACACTCGTAGGTTGTGAAGGTGACATATGTGGACCTGCTATACTGGGATGCTTGTCTGTTAAGTCATGGACTAATATTAACCTACTGAAAGACACTGTGGAATGAAAGCTCATTGGTTTGTGTTACAATTTCCACTCTCCAATCCCGTAGCAGTAAACGGGTTTTTTATATATCGTATAGAAAATGTAATGCATAACATGTTTTATTTTGTTGGGTGTTTTTTGTCTAAGATTTGGAGTAGGTTTTCAAAGTTTCTACCTGAGGTTGTACTGATTTTCCCCCCTCGCTTTAACCATGCAGGCTGTTGTCATGATAAAAACAGAAGTTCAGTTTGATAATGTTGCCATTTAGGAATTTCAGTTCTGTTTCTGATTACTCTGGTCAGACAAAAGTGGTTTAAGCTGCAGAACTTATCAGTTTATAGTTTTGCTTTTTAAAGGGGATATATCAGATTTTTTTCTAACATTTTGTTTTTTAGCTTTGCAGCTCATTATAGGAATGCTAAAAAAAGTAACAAAACAAAAAACATGTGGAAGAAAGTAGACTCAACAGAGTGGAAAACATTCATAACATAAGGGCCTCCAAAGAGTTGAATTCATAAAGTCAAGATTTATATGGCAATTTATCTAGTTAGAAGAGGGAGGAAGTCAGTCAATGTTGGAGACCTAAAAAGATAACACGCTACCTGGAGTTGTAAAAGGACTCCTTTGTGAGTCCAGTTTGGCTGTAATTCACCACAGTGATGAATGTCATAATAAAAAAAAACACACATTCTGTCAGCATTCAGGTAAACGTTATAATTTCTGCTTCAGTTCTGACCAGCATTGTTTCTCAGCTATTCCTCCCAACAACTGCGTCACCAGAATAGACGAGAAGTGCAAGTCTCACTCCTCTACACATAATCAATCCGTGTTTTTAATTCTGAAGTTAAAACTGCGGTATATCAATGTAGTTGTTATATATCTTAGTTTTGCTAAGCGTGTTTTGGCTCCAAAAAGTCACTGCAGGTTAATGCTGCTCATGTGGCGGTTTAAAGGGAAGTTAGAATATGGATATACAGACTCCTGCTGCAGTCAAATGCTCTCGCTTTTCGTTTGGCTTCAACGCAGAGAAAAGGAGTCACAGCTAAAGTCAAATAACGTTCAGAGACAGGTTATTGGTTTAATGCAAACTGCAGACTTTAGCTGGTGTTCTTTGTTAGGGTTGCTGCTTCCCTTAAATCCAAGATTGCAAATGTTTCAGAATCCTTGGGCGAAAGGTGTTGCGTTCAAGATTTTTAGATATTCTGGCTCCAAAATGTGATGGTTGACTGTTTTTCAGTCCCTTGGACATTTTTCAAAGCCCTGGAATTTGGCTTGAATTCAAGCTACAGATTAGACGGGCAGTCAGAGGCAAAAGATTAACATTACTGGGAAAATTTTCAGCCTAAGTGGATCATCTGTAGTTGACTGCATCAGCTTACCAAGCACAGCTAACATGCCATCTTGCGAAAACTTTAAAGATTTGTGTTAGAACAGTAATTGAACAGATTTGTATTGCAGTAAGATGGAAAAAAAGGTAATGAAACAAAAACAGAGCTTCTTTATTTCTCTGGCCTCCTGCTTCATGACTCTCAAAGAGAAAACTGGAACACCACATTCAGACAAAGTCATGCCTGCAGACGGCTGTCCTTTTTTCACCATTGTGTCTTGGGGAAGGTTTAGGAGCTTCTCTTTATTCTTTCAAAAAAAAAAAAAAAAAACTTTCATCTCATGTGGGACTGTGCTGCATGAGGCAGCAGTTCCCAGACGTCGCAGTCCTCGGTTACTTCTTCCAACCACATGATCTCTCCAGCGAGTTTTGATTCTTCCCTGAGGTCTCCACCCAGTGCTACACCTTTATTGTTTTAACAGCCAAAGGATACTGTAGTTCTGGGGCTCTTTCATGAATGAAAGGTTTGGTTTTGTCATCCGGCTGAATGAAATCTCCGTGCTGTGAACTATTGTGGTACTTTCCTGTGAGGGGATCTTAAAGCATGCACAAAGTTCAAACTTGTTTTCCCGATTCGATGTTCCTACCCTGATTGTTGAAGGAAAGTTGCAGAATTTGACTTGTTTTAATTTTTACCTGCTCTTGTAGTCCAAACTCATAATCCTACGATGATGCAGACGATTTAAAAAGACGTGTTTCTATAGTGACATAAAAGCTGCTAAAGGATAGTTTCATCCATTTATTGTGAAGTTTTATTTTTTCTGTGCCCAGCTTTGCTTCATGTGTTTGTTTGCCTTTCCCTTTTTTGGCATCAGGAATACCAGCCTTCATGTTAAAAAAAATGTTCTGTCCATATTGTTTGTTGTGGGTGTAAAGCGAACATTCACTGGAATAGGCCTGGAAGCTGCAGGTCTCTCATTCGATGATGGCCTTGAAACTTGTGCCAGGAGGTTTGCTCCTGTGTGATTCTCCCAAGATGGACAATACACGTTTTAAACTATCACTAATGCAAGCATCGTCGTAGACATCAAGCAGAGGTTGTGGCAGAGCCTTTTTCTGGCCGGTGTCTGCTACATCTGATCCGCAGCATGGTCTGCTGCTGCTGCTGATGATGATGATGATGGTCGTGTTTCAGCAGTAATCCAGCTTTAGAAAAGCTGCCAGCGAGCCGTACATGATTTTAGACGGCAGAAGGATTGAGTGACAGAAGGTTTGTAGATCAGTGTTTCTTCTCATCAAGGTCGCACGCTGAAGCAATAAAAAGTTCACGATGTCTAAACCGAAGGCTGCAAATTGGCTGGCCTTTCTGACGGGATATTTTTAGATCCGTGACTCTGTGTTCAGAGAAGCCTGTTGTCATAATAGAGACACGATGCTTCTGTTAACAGTGTGTTAGAGAAGAAGAAGGTAAATATGTGCGTTGTTTGTTGTTGGATTGGTTGGACTGGAAAACATTTCATTGTACTCTGTACAAGGACAATCTAACGCTCTTCTATTCTAAATGCAAATTAAACCAACATGAGGATATTTCTGTTTGTAAAAAAATCTTTAAAAGCAATCATCATTCCTGGTCCATTATTCATCCGTGGTTCTATAGGTTCTCTTTAAAAATCTTTATGTAAATAAATGTTTTTTGTCTTTCTGTCTCAACAGGGTTCCTTTTTGTAACCAGAACTCTTCCTCCCTTTTTCCCTGTTTTTTGTTTTTTTTCTTTTTTTCTTCCCCTTCATTATTTTTGGAGAGAACGGCTTCACCACCACAGACCTGGATAAAATTGTTTTGATGCTTTGGAGTCAGCCTGCACCCACTAAAGGACACAAGCTTTGTGGGTCGGATCACTGCAGGAAAAATGAGCACAGCCAAGCCCACTGGGATCAAAGCCCCCAGCAAGATAGCCAGGCCACCTGGAACTGGAGCCCCAAAGACCAACCCACCCACAGGTATGATCTGAATCAGTAAACCTTTCATTTCTTGGCTGTCAGTGAAAATCCTCCTTGAAATGTTCACTGTATGATTCTTTATGCTGGGTTTTGTGTGGTCGATGAATAAATGAGATAAACCAAGTTAATCGCTTTTTGTTTTGTGTGTTCACAACCCAACTACTAGAGATGCAACGATCAAGCTTTTCCTGGCCTATGCGGATTTTCTTCTTTTTTATGTTTGACATGGTAACAGATTAATTTTTTCTTAGGGATGTAATGTAATAAATGTAACAGTTTTGCAAGATGATCCCAATTTATGTATAAAAACGTGTATCCCTGATCTTCATCTTTTTTTATTAAACAAAAAAGGCCAACAAAGTACATGCTGCTAGTGAATGTGTTTACTGACTGCTATTGATTGAAGTTCTTGGTTTTGAAAACTGAGTGGGGGCAAAAACAAGTTTTTAACTTTTTCAGCATTTGGTCTATCTCAGATCAGAGCCGACAAAAGGAATATTGGCTGATTCCAACTCTGACTGACGCATCTCTAACAAGAATACATAAAGAACTCAACATTTCTTGTTTTTCTCTTGATCTGTCTGACAAAGTTATTGACTTCATGGAGAAACTCTGTTCTCTTTTCGTAAACACAGCTAAAGCTGCTGCGGCTGACAAAGCAGCTGCCAGCACCAGCGGAGGAGACGGCAAGAACGCTGAAGACTGTTTCCAGATCGGGGAGCGAGTATGGGTGAATGGAAACAAGCCTGGCAACGTACAGTTTCTGGGAGAGACGCAGTTTGCTCCCGGACAGTGGGCAGGGATCGTCCTAGATGAACCCATCGGGAAGAATGACGGGTCTGTGGCGGGGGTGCGCTACTTCCAGTGTGACGCCCTCCGAGGGATATTTACCCGACCCTCCAAGTTGTCGCGCACAGAAGGGGAGGCTAATGGGACCCAGACCGCACCACCATCCCGAGCGGCATCCCCCACCCCTTCAGTTGGAAGTGTGACCTCCCAAACGCCTACTACAAAAACAACCGTGCCCTCAAGTGCCACGAGTGCCAAGAAAGCCTCTTCCACGGCGCCGGCTACAGCAGCGCCTTCTAACTTGGCACAGACCAACAGTGAATCTGTCTCCAACCTCTCTGAGAGCGGCTCTGTCAAGAAGGGGGAAAGGGAGCTGAAGATGGGTGATCGTGTGCTGGTAAAGATTGTTTCTGTATCTGTTTTAGAAAAATCAAACAATCCTATGCATTTCAGCATTGGGTCCTAATTAGGGATGTAAGAAAATATCGATACGCCGATATATCGCCATGTTTTATGTCACAATATTGTATCGATATTCAAAAGCAATGTATCAATTTTTATTGTTTTGAATGGAACCATTAATGATGACAGTAATTTTTGTAGTACAATTAAAAGTATAACTGGTAGTTTGTGGCTGTTTTCACCTTGTTCGTTCCAGTGGATCAACTAGATCTAGTAATAGAACTGGATGTGTTAAAGTGTAAAACAGGCTGAAGTGTTTAGAATGCTGTGACAGTTTTTCTATTGTTAAAATCTGTTTTAAGAATCACAATATATCGTCTAACTCATAGTATCGCGATATATCGTATCGTATCACCAGTACACATCCCTTGCCCCTTCACATTTCTCTATTTACAGTACTTTCAGCCTAATTAAATGCTGATCAGTTCCTTCCTCCTTACCAATTCCCCTTTTCTGTCCCTTGTTACAGCCTGAAGGCTGTTTGGCATACTATGCTCACAGGAAGTCTTGCTCTTGCAGTTGGGCTGCAGAGGAAATGTACTCACCACCACCAAATATAGCTTCTTGTCAACGTTGCAGCTGTGATTTATTGATTTATTCTTCTTCTTTTTAATCGAAAGAGGAGGGAAAAATAGTTAATTTCCAGTGTTTATAATTTGAATATCCAGTTCCAAGCTGTTTGTTTCTGATGCTTTTATGGAATGATCTCACTCGGGGTTTATTAGCAGCGAAAGCGGATTGCTTTTTAGGCTTATCTGTTGAGAGGATTATGTTGGCTAATGTTTGGTGTTTCTTTTTCAGGTTGGTGGCACAAAAGCAGGAGTGGTGCGTTTCCTCGGAGAAACGGATTTTGCTAAAGGCGAGTGGTGTGGCGTGGAACTCGATGAACCTCTTGGAAAGAATGACGGGGCCGTGGCAGGCACCAGGTATGAAAGCCACATGATTCACCAATGACGAAAAGAAACATTGTTTCAATAAACCGCACACCTTTTACCCTACAGTGGAATTATTCTCATTTTGTTTATTTTTGTCTAGATATTTTCAGTGCCAACCTAAATATGGCTTATTTGCTCCAGTTCATAAAGTCACACGTATTGGCTTCCCCTCCACAACCCCAGCCAAAGCAAAAACAACAGCTCGAAAAGTCGTGGCCACACCGCCAGGGCTGAAGAGAAGCCCCAGTGCCTCTTCAATTAGCACCATGAGCTCAGTGGCATCTTCTGTTAGCACTAAGCCAAGCCGAACAGGCCTGGTGAGACATCACTACACTTATATTGAGATGATGCTGTCATAAATTATTTTGTTTTGGTTTTTTCCACTGCGTTGCTGTATGGTCATGCTAGTTTTTCTGTTTGACCAGCTAACTGAAACGTCATCTAGGTATAATCGAAAGATTTCAGGCACCACAGCACTGCAGGAGGCCCTGAAGGAGAAGCAGCAGCACATTGAGCAGCTGATGGGTGAGCGGGACATGGAAAGAGCTGAGGTGGCTAAGGCCAATAGCCATGTCGGCGAGATGGAGCAAGAGATCAGCCTTCTCAGAGAAGATCAGGAGCAGGTCGGCTCACAAATGACAGAATTGGACATTAGCCTCTATTAATTGTTCCACAGTCAGTATTGAGGCTCCTATTTATTTATTTGTTTTGAAGATGGAGGCAAAAATGGATCAGCTGCGCTCCTTGGTGGAAGCTGCAGACAAGGAGAAGGTAGAGCTACTAAATCAACTGGAGGAAGAGCGCAGGTAAGAATTGTGTTTGAGACAAACGCACCTTCACATCGGACACCGTTTTTAGATCTACTATAATATTTAACATTTTGTTTAATAGGAAAGTGGAGGATCTTCAGTTTCGAGTAGAGGAAGCTTGCATCACCAAAGGAGACCTGGAGGTAAATTTACAACACATAACTTTACCTCCAAGAGTAACTGAGCAACATGTTTAACAGAAAACATGGCAGGAATATTTATTTTTATCGTGTAACGCAAGTTAAAATTTTAAAATGGACTATATTTTTATTAGTAATGGATGCTCGAACATGAATTGTAGTTTCAACTCAACATCCTCATTTACATAAAAGTTACTTGAATTACTTGATTCTCAAAAGCTAATTTCATTTTTCCCTCAGTATGTCCACTGTGACATAATTTTACTTATTAACTAGCATTCTTTGTCACATGGTTGCAGTTTAGGTAGTTAAATTAATTTGCATCAACTCTTGTTATCAATAGAAAAGCTGTCCAATCTGCACTTCATTTAGCTGATTTGAATGGACAGCTAGGTGCTAGCTTTATCATATGTTAGCTGATGTGCAGTCAAATGCACCAAATGGCGAAACAGGATCTGTTAGGAGAGGCCCAAAAGTAAGAAATGGTTACATTACCAAACAGAACTTGTTTTTCTTTAAAGTTTTTTTATTGTTTTTTATTTTTTACATTTTCTCCACAGCAAGTTTAAAAAGAAGCCCTGATCGACAGAGTAAACAGCCCAGGGTTGTCTGTGTTTACTATATCTGATCAAAGAATACATCTGTTTCACAGTGCTGTGCAGGAAAGCTTCTTAACTATCCTGAAGACATTCAAGCTTGATTTAGATGTTAAATATGAAATCAACAGGGTTGGAAATCCCCTCTTTTATCTTTTCTCATTACTTGTTTGCTAACACGTTTTTTTTTTTTACAACTGAATTTATTTTAAAAATACATGCAGCTTGAAATGCATAAGATGATAATATAAGCAGGCCAAACTAAAACTTCTTAAACTTTTTAAGCTGTTAAAGTTGTGCTGATGCTCAGCTGTGAGTTTCAGTGCCTTCCTGTCCAATAATGTGACCTGATTACTTGTTCTTGCCTCCCATCCTCGTCTTTTGTGTTGGTCCAGTGCTCAGCATGAAATCATTGGATGCTCCCATGTCATTTCACTACACAGTCACAGACCTGAATCCCTCCAGGGCTCTGCAGCCAATGATTCATGCGTAATGTTTATTCAGTTTTATTCACTGCTATTTTGATGATTATAGGTACTCCAAAGGAAAATAACTTTTAACAATAACAAATAAATTGCAATTATATAAAAGTTTTTTTTTAAACTCATTTTCATAATTACATCTTGCTTGGTTCTTTACATTGGATTTGATTTCAGGGTTTAGCTTTACTAATGTTTGTCAGATGAGGTCCACAAAATACATGAGAAGGATCACTGAGCGGTTGTTTGGTATTAGTTTTATTTTTGATTTTCATTGAAAAACCTAAAGTTAAGAGGAGGTTTGTTATGTTGACCCAGAAGCACAAAAATATTTTATAAAATCGTTTTATTAATTCCATGCAATACTAAGATGTCAAATCAAATTATTTCTGTCATGGTCCAAAGCTATTTCTGCTTTTACAAAGGGAGATGTCTTGCACATGGTGGCCTGATAACTGCTGGATTCTTATAAGATTCTCACCATTTACCTTTGAAGCAATGACCAAGAGAGGAAGCAGTATACTTGCCTAATATGCTAAGGAATTTATTTATTTGCTGGTATTCAATCAAGACTATATATGGATATCGATCACGCTACAGTTTACCTTCACAATACAGAAAAATGTCAATATTAGAATGCATTGACCTTACAATGCCTTGCAAAAGGATTCATACCCCTTAAGCTTTTTGACATTTTGTCAAGGTACAACCAGGATAGAAAGAGAAAGTAATGCAGAAGTGTGAAGAGGAAAGAAACGGATACTTCTAAATAAAAGTCTGAAATACGAGGTATGCGTTTGTGTTCTCCCCCCTTAGTCAACACTTTGTGGAAACAATGTTTCCTGCAACTACTGTTGTTGGTCGTCGAACATCAGAGTGAAGGCTTTGTCCATCCTTTTTTGAGAATAGCTCCAGTCCAGTCAGATTGGATTACTGATCAGTCTCAATTGGCTGGTCTGGACTTTGACTGGTCCGTTCTAACACAGGAATATGATTTGTCTTAAACCAGTGGCTTTCAATCCTGGTCCTCAGGGCCCACTGTCCTGCACGGTTTTAGTTGTTTCGCAGTGTCCACACAGCTGACTGAAATGAAGAGGTGGTTAACAGGCATGAGCAGGACTTTGTGGTCGTGCTGAGGATGTGATGCAATCGTTTGAATCAGGTGTGCTGGAGCATAGATTGTTGTTGTCCTGTTGGAAGGTGAACCATCGCCCTAGCTTCAGGTTATTTGCCCCCTCTGACTTTCTAGTCTGATTTTCTTTGAGAATTGCATTGTTTTTAGCTCCATCCATCATTCAGCTTTGAACGACTTTCCTATCTTCTGAAGAAAAGAATCCCCAAAGCATCATGTTACCAGCACTGTGGTGATGAAGTGTTATGGCCAAATATTTGCAGTGTACGCCTAATAGTTGTCCAGTCAATACATTTCCTCCCCAAGGTATTGACTGCTTTTCTAATTAATGCTCTCCTTGTTGATTTAGGTGGACTGTCAGGTCTTTGTTTGTTTGTGGGTGTCTCATACTCTTTCCATTCTAGATGATGGAATGATCAGTTTTTTATTATTTATTTCCACAGCTTTCTCTCCAAACTCTCTGCTGTGTTTCTTGGTCTTCATGATGCTGTTTTGTTCTCTAGCAAACCTCTGAGGCTTTTACAGCACAGCTTGATTAAATTACACACAAGGGGGCTCCGTTTAATTAGAAGAATTCTGAGACTAAAGGTTTCACTGGGTCGTATTTCAGGAGTATCGGAGTGAAGAGGGCTGATTACTCTTTGCAGATTTCATTTCTTTAAAAGGGGGGGAAAATAATCTTGTATCCTTTCCTTCCACTTCACAAAATTTAGCTAATTTGTGTTGGTCTATTAGACAAAATCTCTATACAACACATTGAAGCGTGTGGTTGTAACTTGACATGAATGTGTTAACTTTGCAAGTCACTGTAAGTTACAGTTTAGTCCCAAGAGGGAACAGTTACTGCTTTCTTTTCATGGTGTTACGAAGCCATTAAACTTGATAAATGCATCGGTTTGATACACATGATCGGTGTTGTTTATTAATCATAACAGTTTGCTTTATTTACCAGGTGTCAGTTTTGCATGTTTATATCTATAACAACCCTCTACATACTCATGTTTATGCTTGTCCCGCACACCCGGTAAACATGCTTGTCTTGTATTTGCCATTACCCATTCACAAGAGATGCCTGGTTTGCAGCCATTTTGGCAGGCATGAAATTCCTGCATGTGGTGTCTTCTCATTTTCATCCATTTACGATGTACCACACCCACCCATAACCCATTCCCAAACCTTTCTAGTTCATCACACCCAAAAACACACAGAGACACAACTCACTCAACTCTCTCTCTCCTGTTTCCCCTCCCTCTCTGTCTGCGTTGGGCTGGCATGTGATGGTGGCACTGGTTTGTTCTCTTCCTCTCCTCCTTGTTTACTAACAGACGCAGACCAGACTGGAGCATGCCCACATTAAGGAGCTTGAACAGAGCCTGCTCTTTGAAAAGACCAAAGCTGAGAAACTCCAAAGAGAGTTAGAAGACACTAGGGTAATGAATTCTGCTCGGGGATGGGGGTGCTGCATTGGGAAAGAGGGCCTGAGACGGTTATAAGGAGCAAATAAATGTTGGGGTTCCAGTCAGCAAGAAGTTATGCTTAGTATGGGCCTGTGGAGACTGTAAAATCACATCTTTAAATATGTACAGAGTTTAAGATGAGTCATATCTTATACTAAAAATCAGCTTGTACTGTGAATATAACCTCATTAGCCACTTTATTAGGTACACCTTGCTAGTTGGCTGCGTGTTAGACCACCTTCTGCCTTCCGAACTGCCTTATTTCATGGCATAGCTTCAACAAGGTTTTGGGAACATGCCTCAGAAATTTTGGATCATATTGACTTGATGGCATCATGAACTTGCTGCAGATTTGTCAGCTGCCCATCCATGATGCAGCTCTTCCATTTCACCCCAAGGTGCTCTGTTAGACGGAAATCTGGTGTGGAGGCCGATGGAGCACAGTGAACTCGGTGTCTGGGTTTTATCCTGCTGGATGAAGCCATTAGAGGCTTGATCCACTGTGGTCAAAAAAGGATGGACATGTTGATCAATATTATTCAGATACTAAGGAACCCCAATTGCACCAGAAATATCCCCCACACCAGTACACCACCAGCCTGAAAGTTTTACACAAGGCCAGGATGGTTCCATGCTTTCATGTCATTTAGGCCAAAATCTGACCCTACCATCGGAATGCTATAGCTGACTTTGAAAATCATTGGACCAATCCATAATTGTTCAGATTTTGTATCTCTGAGATATAGTCTAATTTTCCTGTTTTCAGCTGACAGCAGTGTCGTCTGGTCATTTGCCGTAGCCCTTCTGCTTCATGGTTTGACGTGTTGTGCATCAAAGAGATGATATTCTGCATACCTTGGCTGGAACTAGTGGTTATTTAAGCTGTCATTGCCTTTCTGTCATCTTGAACCAGTCTGCGCTCTCGTCTGAGGTCTAGAAAGCACTCTTGCCTACACCACTAATCGTCTCTGAATATTTTATTATTTTTCAGACCATTCTCTGAAAACCTGAGACTTTTGTGTGTGAAAATCTGTGTCTAACATGCTCAGGCCAGCCGGTCTGGCACAAAACACCACAGTCACTTAAATCCCCCTTTTCTCCATTCTGATTCTTAGTTTGAACTTCAGCAAGGTGCCTTCACCACTTCCACGGCTAAATGCAATAAGTTGCTGCCTTGTGATTGGCAGATTTTTGCAGTTTTTGCTAACAAGCAGTTCAACATTTGTATGTAGTAAAGTGGCCAATGAGTGTGTACCTTAGCTTTTCTTCCAGACCCAATTTATGCTGCATTAAGTCAAGATTTTTACATTTTCTCGCCAAAATGTAAACATTTTTCAAATTTAACGTAATTCTATATAGATTCTTTCAACCAGCTGTTCTGCATGAACCAATGCTTTTCTGATATTGCTGCTTAACCAGACAGTCTTTCCCCGTTTCCTCAACAAATCATTTTCCCAGATATCCCATGTTGTATTTCTCCAGTCCTTCCTGGCATCCATTTGTCCTGCTTATTTGGCGTACCTACGTTCTGCTAGTCTAAAACCTGCTCCACTCCCCTGACTTTGCATCCCGGTATTCCTTCATGGTGTTAAAGTCATACATGCACTAAATAATAGTTATGCGATTTATTGTATTAAAAAAAGAAGAGTTCTGCTTGAAAATGTTACTGAGCCATTTTTTCACTTCTTTTACATCAGAATTCATTTTGAAATAATAAACTTTAAATAAATTACAAATCCATTGAAAAGTTAACTTGTGTCACAAAGTCTATTAAACTTAAAGCTCATATAGATTCTTTACACACAGTGGTATATTTCAAGCTTTCATTTCTTTTTATTTTGATGATTATGGCTTTGAAGATTAGAATAATTTTAACATAGTAATGGTATGTTTCCGCCTTCATAATTATATAGAAGACTGGCGTCTTTAACAGTTCTTCAGCAGTCACAGACACCCTCCACACAGACTGTAAGACATTTTTAGCAAAAGCTTATTGCTTCAGAAGTTCAGTGCTTCAGAATGCTCTAAAAGGTTAAGTGAAAGGAAGAAGTGTGGTAATAAAATATGCACAAGTGACTGGGAGAACCACAGCCTTGGGAAGATTGTGAATTGCTGAAGAGCATTGCAAGGGTTCTAATTTCATTTTCCAGCTGGACTTGGTACTGCCCCACTTTAAATTACCGATACCTGATTGATCTAATATGGTAAAACTACACTAGTGTAGCCAACAAACTCTCATAACCTAAACCCCTTAGATAAACTACCCAATAATGCTGATGACATGAAGGCTGATAAAATACAGCCTGGGCTTCCTTTACACCTTAGCAGAGTGATGGGTCGATCGGCTTTGTGCCACACAGCATGAATTCAGTAATTTGTCCCAAAGGAGCCCAGAACAAGTATTCAGCACATATACTTTACAGTACATGGATACACGGTTTAGTCAACATTTCTTTATTCATTTATTTTTTTTATTGGCTTTATTTATTATGCTAGTTTTCTGAAAATATTGGTTGCAGGCTTTCTTTAGCTGTAAGCCATAATCATGAAAAGATTGAGAAATAAATATTTGAAATGCATCATTCTGAGTGTAATGAGTAAATAAGTAAAAATACTCAGTCAAATTAGAATATAATTGAAAACACGAAGTCTCCCATTATTTAAACTATGTCCTTTAACCACAAGAGGTCAGTATAATGCCTTTTTTGTTAAAAGTTTTTATGGTTTTTTCTTTATCTTTATTAAATTAGTTTTTATTTAGTCCATAATGTTATTTATCCAAGAATATATTAGTCACACATTCGTTTTAAACTCCATTTATGCATTGTAATTGTTTGCTCAATAGAACCCTGTTGCAAATGAATGATTTCTGCTTTTTAAGGTTGCTACAGTGTCTGAAAGATCCCGTATTATGGAACTCGAGCGAGACCTTTCACTGCGCACCAGAGAAGTAGCTGACCTGCAGCTGCGTCTTGGGATGCAGCAGAGCTCCGAGGATCCGAGCTCCACCCTGTCCCCACTCCTAGATGAGATAAACTCTCTTAGAGATCAGCTTTCAGCTCGAGAAGCTAAACAGCAAGAAGAGGTGGGGAAATACAAGGAAAAGCTGGAAGCTAAAGAAAAAATCCACAGTGAGGCAGTTGCCCAGCTTCAAGCTGCCTCTGTAATGTTGTCCAGTGACAGAGAGCAGCTACAGATGCGCTTAAGCCAAGCAGAGAAGGACAATGCTGACACTGTTGAACTGTGGCGTTCAAAGCTGGAGACTGCCATGGCTTCTCATCAGCAAGCCATAGAGGAACTGAAGGTGTCCTTCAGCAAAGGTGCTGGTGCTCAGACAGAAGAGCTTGTAGAAACCAAAAGTGCTCTGGAAAAGCTCAAGTTGGAGCATGGATTAGCTTTAGAAGAGGCTGCAGCCAAACTCGAAGCCAGGGCCTCAGCTTGGACCCAGGATATGCAGGCCCTGAAGACTCAGCTGTCCTCTATGGCTGAGGAAAAGGAGCGACTGGAGGACTCGCTGCGGTCCAGTGTCGAGAAAGCAGAAGAGCAGCACCTAGTGGAGATGGAGGATGTCCTTGGAAAGCTTCATGCTGCTGAAATCAGGGTAAAGGAGCTTGAGGAAAAAGAAACCAGGCTGGCACAACAGTTTCAGAACAAGGACACAGAAACCAAAGAGCAACAGGGAGAAATGGCGACCCTACGCAGCCAATTAGCACAAAGTAACCAGGAGTGTGTGTCTTTGAAGAGTCAATTAGAGCAGCTCCACAACCAAGGAGATAGCAATGGTGCAAAGGTGGGTTAGACAACACCTCTTGATCTTTTCATATTTCTGAATTTTGTTCTTAATTTTTGCATCATCATTCCCACAAAAATAAACACAGGCTTTTTTGCTTACTGCAGGTTGGTGAACTGAGCTCACAGTTGGAGGGTAAAGAGCAGGAAGTGGTTTCCTTACAGGAGAGTCTGGCTGCACTAAACCAGCAGAAGGAAAGCATGGAACAAGAGATTCAAAGCCTGGTGAGGTTCATGTACCAGTGTTTGTTTTTCTTTGCAGAAATAAGGGACCAATTATTTGTTTGTTCTCTGCTTTGACAACTGCATTACCTTTTCACTCCATTTTTGTCATGCATCATGACATAAAAAATGTTCCCCTACAGAATGAAAGGCTGCAGGAAAGCACAGAAGAACTGAATAAAACAGTTCAAGCTATGCAAGGTAATTAATACAGCCATTACCTGTAATATTTTAATATAAAAAGTTTATAGCTTTTTCCTTTTTAGCGTTGCTTGAATTGAAAACTCATGTTTTTGGTTTTTGCAGAAACAGCTGAGAAGCTGAGTAAGAAGGAGGAACAGTGCACATCCTTAACTAATGAATCAGAGATGCTAAGAAGTCAGCTTGCTGGTAAGCAAATTGAAGCTTCATTTGTCATCTGTTCAATAATTTATTAGAAGGTTGCACCAAAACTTCTTTTTTTTGTAACAAAATCTGCACCCTAAAAGTCAACTGGTCTTTTTTTACATCAGGACTGGAGAGGAAACTGAAGGCTGCCGATGAAAAGCTTGAGCAGCTTTCAAAGGACAAAAGCAAGCTGGAAAATGATATTTCAGACATGATGAAGGCGTCTGGTGACAATTCAGTCCAGCTGACAAAAATGAATGAAGACCTCATGCAGAAAGAAAGGTACTGAAACAAAATATTTCTTGAATGTAAAAAATGGTTTCATTTTAATTTACTGTGTTGAACACAGTACGCAGAATTTCCAATCTGTTATATTTGCTGTAGTAGAATAGTTGTGCTTTATAAACGTTCCCTGGACGACATCCCTTCATTTGATGTGACACAGGAGACTTGAAGAGTTGCAGAATCAGCTGGCAGAGGAGAAGGAGAAGGTGGCACATTTGGATGAAAAGCTCCAGAAAGAGCAGTCCAACAAAGAGCAGCAGCTAAAGGAGGCTAAAGATGCACATCAGTCTGAAACAAGTAGTCTTCAGGAGAAAATCAATACCTTGGTTAGTATTTTAGGAATGTCACAAATGTTTGAACGTCTTGTGTTTCATGCTGTTAATCCATTCACATACTCGAACACCAGAGTTTACTTTAGTTTAGGACAATGTAAACTGTCTCAGACTTACTGATATTTATCTATGGCCATTCTACCTGGAGAAAACGGTTATTTTCTGCAAGAGGGTGCATTAGGATCCTTAACTACTCTTTGTCTCAGTATTTTTGTGGGATTTGTCTTTAAAAGGAACATATCTATTTCTTTAACTCCTAAAGTAAAGCTTCTGAAATGTGCATTATAATGTGTCACCCTGTTGAGTTCATGTTAATGGCCTTAGCGAGAGGCAAAAAGTGACGTTTTGTTGACTTTGTGTTTTTTGTTTTGCTAGGAAACCTCTCTTAAACAGAGTGAGAGTCAAGTTGAGGATTTGAAGGCCTCACATGAGAAATCTCTCTCTGAGACCTCAGAGCTCCATTCGAAGGAACTTGAGGTTCTGCAAACACAGATTGATGAGTTGAAGCTGGAGCTTTCCTCCTCCAAGGACCAAACTCAAGAGCTGCAGACTTATAAGGAACAGGCTCAGGTAAGCACAGGCTCAGAGGAGCATAAGAAGAATCAATGTTTTACTGGCAGCAGATTTAAAAAGATTTACTTATGAGGAACATTTGTGAAAGCCTAAATGTTTGACAAAGTCTCAGAAACTGCAGATTTTTTGTGTGTAAACAGAATCTTTTTTTTTTTTTTTTTTTTTTACCAACAAAGCAAAATGTGAAACGCAGCTTTAAAAAGGATGAGTTCTGTTTGAGTCATTGTAGCGCCATTAAATCTTTTATATTTATTAGCATCTGCTCTCCTTATATTCTAGCTTGTTTCTACTGTATTTAAACCTTTATAAAATAGTTTATTTTAGTAAATAGTTTTGTATACCTTTTTGTCAAAAAGAAATGTTGCTGATTTAAACCAAACAAAAAGCAGATGGATGTTTGTGAATGTGTTCAATATTGCCCTTCATGTTTTCATGACCATAATAACTTCTTGGTAAGCTATGATCATTTACACCCACTTCGCACTTTATTAGGTACACCTAGTTATAATTTGGTTGGATCCCTTTTGCCTCCAGAACTGCCTTTCAGCAAGGTTTTAGATTTAGGTCAATATTAACATAATGGCATCATACAGTGAATGACAATACTCTGGTAGGCTGCTGTGTTTACACAGTGCTCAATTAGTACTAAGGGGATCGAAGCGCAAGAACAAAATATCCTTCACATACAAAACTACAAAATAAATCTTTAAAATGAGCTACACAACTCTCAAACATGTGAAGGAATCCGCTTTAGATGGACGAGTCATCTACTGAGCAATAAAGTTAGAATTATTTCTGCAATTTAGTAAAGAACATCGAAGTTACAAGGTTTTTTATTTACCTGTTGTGAAGGGATCGTTTTGCTATTCCTTTTTACCCTGCTTTATCTTTGGAAAATTTTCACTTGTGTGTGCATATAATAGTTGAGCCCAAAATTATTCATACCACTGGCAAATTTAGATTGAAAGCTAAGTTCATTTAGTTTGTTTTTGGTGGAAAATGACACTGGCATCTCCCAAAATCTAATAAATTGGGGTGCTAAGAACAACATTTTTGGTTTTCTATGTACATCTAAACAAAAAGATAATCAATGTAAGAACTTGTACTGGCCTTATTAGACATTTAAGGCACAATAATGTCACAAATTATAATCAATATTATTTACCTAGAAGGAAAAAAGTATTTGTACTGTTAAAATATTTTCTATTAGAATATTTATGTAAGTACATTATATTGATGCTGCTATTATTGGTTACAACCAGGCAGTCTGCAGCACCTTTATGTAAATGCTAATTACATTTTGTAGTGTTAATGCCATTTTTATCGAAGGTTTTTTTTTTTTTGGTTGAAGTGAAAATTTTCCACCTCTGCAGTTCAAAACTTATTGCATTAAAAGCTTTGGTGTGACTCCCTTTCTGATTTTTAGGCTTCTGAGGCTTAACCTTTCCATTTGCAAATCACTTGCATATTCATATCTTGTTGGTTTATTTTGTATTTATTCATGCATTACCCTGTGTGTGTGTGAAAATATATATATACATATATCCCGTTTTTTTTTTTCTTTCACCTTTTATTTTTCCAGCAACTTTCTGCTGAGCTTGACTCCTACAAGCATGATGTTGACATTATGTCAAAAAAACTGGATAAGCAAAGTCTCGATCTGGAAAACATGCGTAAGCAAAGTCAAGACTATAAAGCTGAGAGAGACAGTTTGGAGAGGCGGCTTTCTGAAATGCAAAATACGCTTTCTGCCATTGAGATTAGTTGCAAGGAGGTTTCAGCGCAGAATGAAGAGCTGCTGGTGGCTAATAATAAACTGTCAAAACATCAAGAGGAACTACAGACCAATACCAAACAATTAGTTGAAGAGAGGACTTCACTGAAGAAGGAACTGGAGAATCTCAAACAGCTCTTACAGCAAGCAGAGAACGAAAAAAAAAAACTACAGCATGGTAGAAGTGAATATTTGACCCAAATAGAGGCGCTGCAAAGAAAGAATGCTGAGATGAATGACTGTGTCTTAAAGCATCAGTTGGACATCCAGCAAATTGAGTCTAAAAAGAAGGAGCTGCTGGAGGATTATGAAAATTTCGGCAAAGAGAAGAGCCGACTGGAAGAGGACCTCATGGAAACAAAGTCAAAATTCACACGTGAGAGAGACGACCTGATATTGGAGCGAGATTCTGCAAAAAATGCCAGAAAGTCTCTTGATGCCAAAAATGCTGAGCTGCAGGAAAAACTAAAGTCATTGAACTTAGAAAAAGAAGATCTTACAATGGAGAATGTGCAGCTGCACTCTCAGGTAGAAACGCAGAGAAATGAGAAAGCAGAGTTGTTGTCTAAAGTCGGTGCTGCTGCGTTGGAGAAAAAGAACCTTGAGACGGAGAAGGAGGAGCTCCAAAATAAACTCAGCCAAACAAAGAAAGACTTGGAGAGTCAAATGCGTGAATGTGAAGAGCTTAAAGCCTCTAAAGCCAGCTTAGCCCAGATGCTTGAAGAATTCAAGACAAACAGTCAAGTGACGGATTCTGAAAGGCTTCACCTGTTGCAGGAAAAAGAGGACCTGCTTGCATTCCAAAGGAAGGTGTCTAGTGAGAAAGATGAACTCTTCAGAGAGCTACAAGAGACGAAGGAGAAGCTTTGTGTTTCGACAGAACAGCTTTCCCTTTCTCACGAAAAATATAACGTGGCCTTATCATCTTCTGAGCAGGAGAAACAAGCATTGCATCTTCAGAACTCCGAAGCGGAGATGGCGCTTCATGAGATGCGTAAAGAAAAAATGAGCCTGGATTCAGCTCTTGAGCAGCAGAAGATGGATTTTGAGCGTTTGGCAGAGGAGAAGGGAGAGCTGGAAGGAAAGTACACCAAGGCCGTATCTGAGAAGGAGACTCTTTCTCTGGAGCGAGACAAGCTTGTTGGTGATAATCGCGCAATTAGGGATCAGTTAGATGGTTACAGCCGAACCAATGCTGATCTTATTCAAGAGAAGAGCCATCTGGAAACAAGGCTTGAGGAAATGAAGCACCAAAAAGATGAGCTAGAAGCTAAGATGGCCACTCTGAAGAGAGAAAAGACTGACTTACAGAATGAGCTGCAGAAACATTGCTCTAATATTGAAATTCTGGAAAAGGCCAAAATTGAACTTGCTGACGAGCATAATAATGTAAAAGTGGAGTTTGAGAAGTCCAACTTAGAGCTTAGTCAACAGGTAAAAAACCTTAAAAATGATTATCATCATCTTCAATCGCTGCAGACCAAATCTGAGCAGAAAGTGCAGTCTTTACAGAATGAGAACCATACTCTGCTGCAACAAGTCCAGGAGTTTAAAAATCAGATTGCTTCTTTGTCAGAGGCGAAGAACCTCCTTGAGACAAGTCTTCAAGCTGAAAACTGTGAAATCACCAAAGCAAAGGCTGACAAAGATGGTTTGTCCAAGCAGATTGAGGAACTTCAGAAAACTTTGTCCAAAATAACGCAGGAAAATGAAGAGATCTCTTTCAACCTTAAGAATGCTGATGAAAAAAATAAGTCTTTTAAAGCCGATATGGAGGTTCTGAAAGAACAAGTAAAGCAGCAGGAGCAAGAAAACCATCAGTTGGGACAAGAAAGGGAACGACTATCTTCTAAGCTTGAGGAAATGGACAAACAAATGACTTTGTTGACATCAGTGAAGGAAAAACTGTTGGCTAGTCAGTCTGAATTGACTCAGGAAATTTCCTCCATTGGCGCCAAAAAGGAAACTTTGCTCGCCGAACAGTTGGAGCTTCTTAAAAAGGTGGAGTGTTTGCAAGCAAGCAACAAACAGCTGCAGGCTGATGTCCAGGCCCAACGAGCTGAGAAGGAAAACTTGGAAAAACGATGCAAGACAGCTCTCGAGGAGGTGTCCGCGTCTGCTGTTGTGAAGGAAGAAATATCCTCCAGCGTTACGCAGCTCTCTGCTCAGAGGAACGCCCTGCAGGCTGAGAGGGATGAAGCCATCCAGCGAGTCAGGGAGCTCGAGTCGCAGCTTAAAAATGCTATTTCTAAGCAGCTTGAGGTATTTCCCCTCCAGTACTAATCACTGATTCACACATTTTAGTGTTGCTAGGGCTTTGCCACCTTCTCACTGCATGCTTGCTGGTTTGTCTCCCTCTCCTTTTCAATTTCATGTCCTAACTTTCATCCTCCATTTACTAACCTCTGTTTATTACCCTTTGCTCCCAGCTTTTGCCTGTGGGCTTATAACGTGAGCTATTGGTAGGCAAAGTTCATCTGACTTGACCTTCTTGCAGCCAACCATTTGATACCGTTTATTGAATGTATTAGTCCAAAGAGGATGAAGAGATCAGCTTTAAAAGTCTCCGTTCTGAGGCCACAGGTTTCAATGATTATGTTAATTCAACTAAAGGGCTTTTAAAATGACGATGTTCTAATGTGTTGGAAAGTGTCAGTCTTTTAATGAGTAAAAAAAAATCTCACTCAGTCATGAAATAGCAAAGGATGTAGTTAATTGACTTATAATTATTAAATTGGAAATAATTGGGTTATGAAAAATTTTCTCTCGGATGGTTTTCAGATCATGCCAGAATGAGATATTATAGCTTTAATGTTTGCTGGGTTTATTTAAAATTGCTGCTCTTACCAAGTGTCCCACTCCTGCACTGTTTAGGCTACAGAGGCTTCTGATAAAACCGCTGAGGCTCTCGAGCTGCTCACGAAAGAAAAAGAAGTTTTGTTGAAGGAGAAGAGCGAGGCTCAGCGTTTGCTGGAACAGCTGCAGAGCTCCAAGGAGGAAATTCAGACTCAGGTGAGAGATTAGCTGGATCAGAAGGAATGCTGCTGATGTAGTATTTCAGAGGTGAACGTGCTTTTGTCATCAGTAAAAAAACATTACTGAGTTTTTACTGGTGCTTGGAAACTTTCCAAATGCTTAAATCTCAGTTTGAGGTTTTTGAAGTATTAAAAGTACGTTACTTTTGGATAAAGGTTTTTATAATAAATAAAAAAAACTATTAAACTGTGTCCTGTCTGGCAATGAAGCATTCAGAATTGTTGTCTGAGTGCCCTTAAAACAATTGCCCAACAGTTTTACTTTCACAAGTTGACCATTACTGCTTTAGCTGTAATGGTCAACTTGTTAATTGTCTTTTATTAAGAATTATTTGAATTTTATTTAGGTTTGTTACAACTGAAATGGTTCGTGGTAAGAAAGTAAGACAGTTATAGAAAAAGAGAACTAAGAAAAGGTAACACGAGGGGGGAAAGAGAGTGAAAGAACATTAGGATAAAGTTCTTAAGTCGCTTCCTGTAGCTTCTTCTGGTTTAGCCCGACCCATCCCCCAGGAACCAAGGCGCAACCACCAGGCTCTTGTCAGCGAACTCCTCCTTCAGTTCTGGCTCAAGGAGGGTGCTCCGGTCTTCCAAATCAAAACGAGGTTTGCCTCTTCTTGTGGTCTGCCGTTTCATCTGAGTCACTGAATCACTCTGACCCAGTTGTTATGAGAGATTCAACCAGGAGCCAAAGCTCCGGACAAAATGGCTCTCAGGATCATTGGGGTGGAAAAGCTCCTCCACCACATTTGGGTGGTGATTCAACAGATAAAGAAAGGATTAGGAAAAGTTCAATGAATTACCCTTTTTAGCTTTAGATCTCTCATAACTGACAAGTCCTGGTTGTTTCAGCTGGAAGCACTGAGGAAAGAGAATTCAAAGAACCAAGAAGACCTTAACACATCCAAAGAGCAGCTTTGCACAGAAACACAGAAGACAAAGAGTCTTTGCCAGGAAATGTGAGTACCCTCAGATTGTCTAAAGAACTGAATTAGGCTACTTTAAACGCATCATACTTTACCAGCTTATGTATGGTTTGAACATAAGTTGGCAGTCTGTTGGGTAATACTTATTTATATTTCATAAGTGAGGAGCTTAAAGAAGCAGTTTCAGTGAAGTCGAAGTCCCTGCAGATGGTTCAGGATGAAAACGACAGGCTGTCTCAGGAGCTAGAGAATCACAAAGACCAGGGAGATCTTGTGAGGGTAAGGGACATTCGTATTGTCATTAATGTTATTATTGTGTTGCCTTTATTTGTTGAGTAACGATTGCCATCATTTAAAAAAATAAAATAAATCATTTAAACTTTTTTTTTGTGTCCAAAGCTAACAGACGAGCACTCAAAAATCAGAAAAGAGTTAGAAGACTTGAAACAAAGGTACGCTAATAATTATGTATTTTTTACTCTGTCAGATAATCGCACAATTCTTCTATATTCTTTTAATCCTGTTTTTTAAAAAGCTTCCATGGTTTCATTAGATTTTGGAATTGACCAATATGTCATGTTAATGAATAAATGATTGATTTATCACATTTCTTTTCCTTCAAAGCCTGCCAAATAATGCCTTCAGGTACTTGATGCTATCTGATATCATGACTTGTCTGTCGTCATCTCATAAGACAAATCTATTGACCACATTCCTGTGGACTTCAATATATTTGAACTCAGCTGCCTGGCAGACATGCTCCCAGTTCCTCATCCTTTGTGTGCCATTGTATGTTTTCATGAATCCATCGTTAAAATGTCATCTTTTCAGATTTAAGTATCTGTTTAAGGCCAAAGAGGTTTTTGTGCTTTGAAATAGGAGGACTGGTAGGTAAACATTTACTAAGACTTGTATCCTTACACTGAACACATTTTCAGGGTTCTTTCCAATCTCGAAATGTTTCAACAACAAAAAAAAAGTCTAAGGCCTAGTTTATGCTTCTCCGTCCGCGTCCATCGACAGAAGGGCTCCGTCACTCACACAAGGACAGAGTAAAGCCCTATTTATTTAACTATCCGTCGAGCGCACGTTTTTGATTGGTCAGCCCAACATCAACCCCAGATCATTTCACCAGCACGGTGCTCTATAGTTGATTTAATTAGTAGTCAATGCAGCTTTTTGCAATAGCCCCCTTTATATTGCAAGGCCAGTTTATCTAATATGGTCTTTTGGTGATTTTGAACACCAGGATATGGAGAGAACATCAAAACAGACCCCTGTGTGTGTTTGTTTACATGTGTTTTTAGAGTATTCCATGAGCTGCACTTCTAGTAAAAAGCTTTCCAGCTCAATCAAAAGTCGTTCTTTGTCGACCATTGCTCCTTGAGTTGATGTGCGTTTACAAGCTGAAGTAAATAGACTGTCATCTCCAGAGATGCAATGGTAGACAGACCCTGCTGTCCTGGTGGGGAATTGCTTCGCAACAACAGAGAAGTATAAGAGGAAAACGTCTCTGTGAGTACGTGTGTATGAGAGTGCAAACTTGCTGACGGAGAAGTATAAACTTGGCTTTACTAATAATGGAGAAAAGAAAATTAGAGCATTGGAAATAATTTGGGATTTCCAGCCTCCATTCTCTTTTCCATCGCCAAATATTGTCCTCCTTTTTATTCCCCCATGTTTTCTCCTTCACCTTGATGTCCTTCCTTCCTTGTTTCTGTTTTCTGTTCCTCCCTTTTATCATTTCTTCTGTCTCTTCCTCCCTTCCTTGTCTCCTCTCTGTTCTTCCCACCTAGCTTTACTTCTTGTCCTTCCTGTCTTCTTTTTTTTCCATCCATACTGTACCTTCCTTCCTTCTGTCCCTCCTTTCTTCCTTGTGTCCTACCTACATTCCGTCCTGTGTTTTGCCTTTTGTGTCCTCTCATCCATCCTCGCCTTATGTCCCACCTCTCTTCCATCCAGGTTTCTTTTTTCCTGTCTGTTTCTGGCTTTGGAAGGCTCCATATTTAAAGTCTGTTTTGTTATAGAAATATCTGCCATAAACTCAAGGCTAAGGTTGTTTGAAAATGAATGTTAGACTCTGAGAGTTTCGGATCTCTGACCTTTCGCTGATACTCTGTGTTTAACAGTGAAAACACTCTGAAGCAGCAGCTGAGTAAAGAGAAGGCCGCTTTCCAGCAGTCCATTCATAAAAACAGTGCCTTAGTTGCAGAAAGAGACCAGCAGGTGGAGAATCTGAAGAGTGAGGTAAAGAGAAAAAAATCTGACATTTTGCTGAAGCTTATTGCTGTTCTCTCCTGGTAGAATCCAAATTAAACAAAGGAGTGTTTTTGACATTTACTAAGAACATGCTTTTAAAATCTGTTAAATCCCAATTGCCGCTTTCACAGTCATTTCCTTTTTACTTCAAAAACAATACCCATAAGTCCTTGAAGACACACTTCTGACAGGATGTCATTTCTGGGTCAAATAATTGACCTGCTTTCATTTGCATGTGTTTACAATCCTCCTCCTCATGACTTTGAAGATGGTTATCTGAAAACCTCTCAGTGCTGACAGTGACTGGTTCGGAGAATCAAGACTAACATTTGTGATGTTTCTTTTCTCTAAAACTTGCTTTAAACCTTCTTGAGTTTAAATGAAGGCAACAGGACTTTTCTTGTCTTGAATATGTTTCATCTCTCATCCAAGAGGCTTCTTCAGTTCTGAAAACTGGATTGAGAGTATCAGATTTATAAGTCTAATGAGGCTATAGTTATTCCTAACAAGACTATCAAGGTTATTTATGCTACTAAGCAATCCTGGTAATGCAAGTCTCTTTAACGGTGAAACGACCCTAATTATGTAACTATGCTGCTGTTTTAGTCATATGCTTCAAAGTGTGAGTTTCTGTGAAACATCCTTGGTAGGCAACTCAAGGCTGCTTTGTAAGCTTTGGAAAGGGGGAACCTGAGGCCACCTCCTCTGTTCAAGGTTGGTCTCATATGTTGTACATTGATATCTATAAATCTGATACTCCCAATCCAGTTTTCAGAACTGAAGAAGCCTCTTGTATGAGAGACGAAAAGCTTTTAAGAAAACAAGAAAAGTCCACTTGCCTTGATTTAAACTCAAGATTATCATGTCCTGCATGACTGAGATCTGACTGATTGAGATAATCTAATTAGCATTAGTTTAGATTATACGGACTCACTAAATGCCTGCTTTATTGAATTATAAGCAGTATTATTCATTTTCTTCTTTTTGGCAGCAGCCCCTACTCTTCTGAAAGTGAGGTTTGGTTAATCGAGCATGATTAATAAACTGTTTAATTTGTCCAGTGTTAAATTATTATTTTAACAGTTGGTTGCAGTGCGTGAAGAAAGTGCCTCTATTAAGAAGCTGCAGAATACAATTCAAGCTTTGGAGCAGGATAAAGCCAATCTACAGGATCGCCTAAAGGGACTGGAGAAGGAGCTCACAGCCAGGCCTGATATCAACCAGACCTCAGGTACAGTAACATTGTGTAATTAGTACCGTATTGACGCGACTATAAGACGACCCCCCCCTTTCTTTCCGAGACTAATCTTCGGAAAATGACATAATGTACCTTTAGAAGGAACTATTGTTCATTTAATTTTTTAAGTCAATATCATAGTATCAAATGCATTTATTTAATCATATATTAAATTATATTCCTTACTACACCGATTATGACATAATTATTTTAACATGTCAGCCATTCTTTGACAAAAGACGCAGACGTTTTAATGTTAACACGGTTTTATTCTTCCAACAGCGAGAAAGTAAAGTAAACAACATATAGGGTTCCACAAAGCAGCATGGGAAATATGCAAATACGCTCCTCCAGCCGCAGTGAGGTCACTGACTTTACTAAAAGCTGGCGCCCTCTGCTGTTACGGTCGTGTAACGACGCCAGACAACTACCAGCATGTGTCAATCGTTAGACCCCGATTATAAGACGACCCCACATTTTTACACTACTTTCAATGATAAAAAACCTCGTCCTATATTTGGGCCAATACGGTATATATGTATATATAATATGAGCTGAAACAGACACCACTCTGATTTGCTTCTGCTTTTAGGGGATCCAGTTTTGGACCAACTAAGAGAAGATAAGGAGACTGCAGAGAGTCAGGTCTGGCAGCTACACTAGTCCTGAATAAAAAAACATTTCTCCTGTTTTTCCCCTGAGTTTTCTTATAGTAACCATATTCCACTTAACATAAGACTACAGTATGGGGCATTAGTGTCCAAGCTACTTAAATACTAGCTCATACTACTTCTGTGCTACAGTAGTCTGTGGACTGGTGTTGCAGTAAAATGTTTTAATTAAGTTACATAAGAGGATGTACAGGTACATGTCTCCAAATTAGAATATGCTTCAATGTTAGTTTAAGTAATTGAAACTCAATTATATAGATTCATTACGCACAGAGTGATTATATTTTGAGCATTTAATATATTTGATTTATAATCAGTAGTTGGGATGAATGGTATACAATCCCAGTCCTGAAGGGGCTGGGATCCTGCATGTTTCCAGTGTCCCTGCCTGAACACGCCTGATTATGATATAATTACCACTGATTATAATTACCACATCAGTCATCAGTGTGTTCAACCAGGGAAAATACCTAAAACATGCAGGACACCAACCCTTAAGAACTGCTGTTGGATGCAGCTGCTTAATCGACTGAATTAAAGAGAATCCAAATTTCACTCTCTTGCCTGTATAGCATATGCTTTCAGTACCTGGTTGGGGCTCCTTTTGCATGAATTACTGCATCAGTATGGCGTGGCATGGAGGGGATTTGTCTTGTAGCTCTGCTGAGGTGTTGGGAAGCCTCAGGTGGACTTCAGTAGCAGCCTTTAGTTCTTCTGCATTGTTGGCTCTGGTGTCTCTCATCATCTTATTGACAATAACCCACAGATCTTCTGTGTCAAGTTTAGGTCAGAATAGTTTTCTGGCCAATCCAGCACAGTAACATCAGAATCAGTTTAGTGGCCAAGATTATGTGGACAATACAATCATAGTACCGAGGCACCATCTTAGATCCAAAGGTACCAGCTTTGGGTAACCATGGTAGTGTAGTCAGGAGTCAAGTCCTGCTGGAAAATGAAATCAGCTTCTCCATAAAGCTCATCAGCAGAAGGAAGCCTGAAGTGCTCTAAAATGTCCTGTTAGATGGTTTCTTTGACTTTGAACCTGGACCAACACCAATAGATGACATGGCACCCCAAGTCATTACAGACTGGGAATTTCAATGTGGACTTCAAGCAATTCTATTCGATTTAGTACCTCTCCACTCTTCCTCCAGACTCCTTAATCTTAATTTCCAATTCTTCATCTGTTGAGAAGTTTTTGGAGCACTTGGCAACAATCTATTTCTTTTATTTCTTAGCCCAGGTAAGATTCTTCTGACATTGTCTCTGGTTAAGGAGTGTCCTAGCTTCTATTCATGGTGGCTCTTTAAGCTGTGACTCTAGTCACAGTCTAGTCTCCTCCAAATCCTTGAATCTGCATTGCTTTCAAATCTTCTGAAGGATGCAGTTATCAGTGTTCCTTGTGAACCTTCCACAACCACACTTTTCCTTTCACTTAACTTTCCATTACTGGGTGTGAATACAGTACTCTGAATGTCTTCTTAGCAACAACCTTTTGTAGATTATCCTCTTTGTGGGTGAGAGTCAGTGACAGCCTGCGGAACAACTGTCATATTAACCATCTTGACCATTGTTGTGTAGACCACTGGTTCCCAAACTTTCCAGCTTCTGACCCAAAAAATTAATATGCAAGAGGCCGTGACCCCGACTCTTGGTTGAGCTGGCAAGCAATTTTACTGAGTCAGTTAAAAATATGCATCAAGTGTCACTATCTTGGCCATAATGGAGCATTTATTTATTCACGTCCTGCTTTTTTATCTTTTAGATTATTTTCAAAAATGCATATGCCTTCTCATTGCCACTTTTAGTGTTTATCTTATTCTCTCAAGAGGATCTCAGGACCCCACACTTGCATATCAGTAACCCCAAGTGGGGTCCCGACCCCAACTTTGGGAACTAATGGTGTAGACCATAACATTTATTTAATAATAGTCTATCATTTATCATCATTGGTCTTTTTGAGTATTCTAATATTTTGAATATATAGAATATTGGGTTTTTGTTAGCTGTAAGCCAGAATCATCAAATTTAACAGCAAAAAACACTTAAGCTTTAGCATTATGAGTAATGAATCTATATAAGTTTAAGTTTTTGAATTGAATTACTGAAATAATTTCACTTTTCGATAATATTTTAATTTATTTAGACAACTAAAGATCTTCTCACATGACCATCTAAGCTTCAACAGATTAGTTCTACTTTAGCCTCCTATAGCCTCACTTCACTCATAAGATTGCTGTGAGCCATCAGCATGTCAGCCTTCCCTCCCCTCATTTCTTCATGGTATTATGTCATCCTGTACTATCTGTTTGATGACGTACGTCTGATGTCAACTGCAGTTTTTGATGATTTTTTTTTCTTTTTCTCTTTAAATTCGCCTCTTCTCTACTCTGTTTCTGATGTTGGCAATGCTACACCCCCATCAGGAAGCGGTTTGTTAAAGTTTCTCATTAGTTCCATCTGTGCATGCTTTTCACTGTGGCTCTCATCCACTTAAACCACATTATAGTTGTATTGTGGAAACTATAAACTGTCACCTAAAGATCAATCACGCTTGTTTTATCAGTACTGTCAGCATCAATCGGCTCTTTGATTACATTTTGGGTAAAAAATTTGGTGATTCACGGGGTGCAATAGATATCAGATCAATTGCTCATTTACACACTCATAATTGGGCATTTTTCTTACACTCCCAGTGACTCAATACAAGCTTTGATTTGTCGTGAGTTGACATCTTGCAGCAGAAAATCATCACCTTGATCATTAGAGGGAATATGGTGACACATGGTTAATTTTGGAATCAGTGTTTGTATGTTTGCATAAAACGGTTTACAAGGAATTAAAAAATTATTTACGGTAGACTTTCTGCAGGGCGTATTTTCTTTTTTCTTTGAAAAAAAAGGAATTAATGTAAATAAACATTTTATGTTGTCTATGGTGGGACATAGACAGTTTTTCTTATTTTCTGTTAAAAAACAAGGAGAGGAAAATAAATGGGATAAATAAAATTGTGAAAAATGCTTTGATGCTCATGTTCAAAAATACTTAATTTATTCATTCAAAATACTGCAATACAATAAATTAATCAGATATTTTATATTAATGTTGATGAATCCAAAGTTGGAAGTAAATATATGAAATACATTTAATAAAGAGTTAATGGCATCAGAAGCTTTTGCTGGTGTGTTCATGTGAGAGTCAGGGCGTATAAACTCTGAGGCAGTAGTACAATCCAAGGCCGTGTTTTATAACCCTGGTCCTGGAGGATAAGGGTTATAAAACACTGCATGGATATAGAACATGGATGTTTCCCTGCTTCAGCACACCTGATTTCAATTGATTGCTGAACAGGCTTTTGCTGAGCTGCAGTCATGTGAATCAGGTGTGTTAAGGCAGGATAACATCTAAAACATGCAGGGCAGTGTGCCCTGAGGACCAGCGTTGGGGAAACGCTGATCCATGGGATGGAAAACATTTAGTGGTGGGAGCTAAAATGAGAAAAAAATGCTTCAAATTTTAATAAATTATCACAATTAGATCTACTTTCACATCTTAAATTTACGACCACCTCTTTCACTATGGGGGAAGTTGAACAGTGAACAAAGTTTTGCTTGAAAACGGGGATTTCAAACTTTGGCTGAAACCAACATTACTTTGACTATGCTTACTAATAAGATGACATGTTAATGCAAGAGTGTCTCATTAAAGAGTCAGAGTTGCTTAAGTTATTGAAGGATTTATCTTTCTCGTGTATTACTTAATTTTGAGTTTCAAATGTAAATACTAATTGGTTTTAAAATGGTTTTAAAACATGTTAATGAAACCTGCAGAAGCCCTGGTAGGAACATTTGTCCTGTATTCATTTTACATGAGGCAGAAATGATGCTCTGTTTATGTTTTCCTCTACAGGTTGAGTTCTTGAATTCAGTCATTGTCGACCTCCAGAAGAAAAATGAAGAACTCAAAGACAAATTGGAGAAAATGTCTGCTGCTGCTCTCAATGGGAATAGTCCAAGTGAATTGGATAATAAGTAAGTTGTATTTATCACAGATATTTTGTATTTATTTTTGGATCTGACTTAAAAACTCACAAAGGGATGCTTTGTTTTCTGTCTGCAGCTATGACAAGCAACCGGAAAAGAAGAAAACTCCTCCTAGGATGTTCTGCGACATTTGCGACTGCTTCGATCTCCACGAAACTGAGGACTGTCCCCTACAAGAGCAGATACCCGACTCCCCTCCACACACCACCTACCACGGCAGTAAGGGTGAAGAGCGGCCCTACTGCGACACCTGTGAGGTCTTCGGCCACTGGACCGAAACCTGTACCGATGATCAGACCTTTTAAAGCCTTCTTAAAACAGTCGTTCGCACAATCAGTACATTTGCACATCATGTTTATTGCTCCGTTCTTTTTCGGGTCTTAGCTCGTGTGCATTTCTCATGCTTGTTTTTGCCAAGCATAATTGTTGTCCACACCTGCCCTTAAGCAGCCTTGTAGAAGAATGGTTCTCATCATGTTTCTGAAAATTAAGACATCCCCGAAGTGTGTTACACAGAAGGTTACAGCGGTTTGTAATTGTGAACGACTCTATAGGAGGAAATGTTTAGTATCCTGGTTGTGAGAGAGTAGGGGGACACGGGAAGCTTCCGATTAGCTAATTTATCAATATCCTACCATTGTTTGCACAGATTGTCAGGGGCTACAGAGATAATATAGTTATAGTAAATGGTGTGTATTAGAAAATGTAAAATACTGGATCGAAAACAGTTTTGAGCAAAAATTGAAGAGCTATAGTTTATTTTTTTATGCCTGGAAATAGTATGTACTCTTTAAAAAGTTTGATAACGTAACGTTGTAATGGGGGCAGTCCTGGAGCAGAGCGGTGAAACCCAAAGCTTTTTGGCCCTGAAGGGTTTAACTTTTTATGGTCCTTTTGAAATGGATGCTGGGAAATTTATTAAGATTCTCACTTACTGTAAACGTTTGACTCCTGTTAATATGGCCTTTTCAGAAAGTTTCTTATTGCTGAAGCTGATTTCCTTTTGCATCAATGATTACTTTGACATCATTTTCAATAAGTTTTAAATATCTGTATAAAAATAAAGTTTATGGATGAGTAAAGTGTCTGCATGCAGTCATGAACTGTAACCATAATTAAAATTATTTCCAGAAACCTGTAGAATTTTGGGACATTGAAGGCCACCAAGAAACTAATATTGTGCTCTCCACTGAGATAAAGCGTCTTGTTAAAGTATTTACACCACCTGAACTTTATAAACTTTTGAAAAAAAATTTATTTATATGAATAAATGGAATAAATAAATGGTAGGGTACAGCTATGAATACCTGGTTTAAAAGTTTCACAAATGAAAGTGTGCCTCAGATTTCAGCCTCCTTAATTCTCAATCCCCTAAATAAAATTTGGTGCAACCAGTTGGATCCAGAAAAGTCCTCGTCATAGAAAAAAATATCATCTTTTATATAAGGATGAGGCGGGAGTGCGGCCCGGTGTTTTCTTTTATTACGGCAAATCTTGTACATGAGCTTGTCTGGGCTAACGCTCAAACTTCCTCACACCCCCGGTCATGTCTGCCTCCTTGCAAGGCAATTTTATTTGTATAGCACACTTTCAACAATAAGGTAATTCAAGGTGCTTTACATGATTATTATGTAAGCAGCTCCTTCCTTCAATCTCCACAATGTTATGTCTTCATTGAGAGGTTAACCAAAATGCTTCTTACTGCAGTTAGAGGAGACTAGGTGAAAGGCCTCACTGACGTGTAATGATCTCTTATTATGCCATATTTCTTAGGTGCTTTTACTTATGTCATTAATCAATTCACATAACCTTGAAATATTCTTGTAACATCCTTCAGTGTGCAGTTTAATCTTTGTGTAATTCCATCTGTTCTGTGAACAGTGACAGGTTGGGGAGAAGTCTAAAGCAGAGTTGGGTTATAAAACACTAGGCCAAGCTCTGGATATTTCACAGCGCTCTGTTTATCAAAGAATAGAAAGTGGCTCAGTTGCAAACATACCTGATCATCCACCTAAACTGAAAGTCAATGAGCATTTAACAGAGAATCAACCAAGAGAGCCATAATATGTGAAATAATCTACTTTCTCAAATGACACAAAAACTAAGGATTGGAGAATCAAAACAATATTTGGTAGAGGCCCTTCACTGCAACTCAACCTGAACTCATCTTCATGGTGTTGCACGGTGAAGGCTGCATCATGTCAAGGTTCAGCACAGACTTGGAAGCTGCAGAGTTGATGGGAAGATAGATGGACCTAAATACAGGCCAATATTAACTGTTAGAGCTTTAAAAGACTTGAGACTAAGGTGAAGGTTTACCATCCAGCTGGTTCTACAAAGTTTACTCAGAGCTCTGAAACACAGATACCCACTAAATTCTTTATATTCATTTACCTTCAACTTTACAATTTTGCACTACCCTGTGTTTTGGTCTTTCACAAAATATCCCAATAAAATACAGTGAAGTTTGTGTTGTAATGATATCAGCCAGAGTGCTGCAGGAGATCCTTCCTGAAGGAACTTGAATAATGTTAGTTTAATTTTAATTAACATTTAATTTGCTCATTAAGTATTTTTGAATTGAATGGTATAACCACAGACTTCATTTTGATTGGTTTCTTTTTTAACCTCAAAAACAAACTGATTCAAATTCAGAAGGGTATTAATACTTTTACAAAATATATTCTTAATTTGTTCAAATGCAAAGCAAATTATTTGGCAAAAAAAAAAGAACTGTCAAATGTCTGGGGGTCTAGATCCTGTTTATAGCTATGAAATATAGACAAAATGTTTCAACTTTGTAAAACTTGAAGTGGTCTAAGCAGTTGTTCATTTTCAGCTCATTTGGCTATTTTAGCAGCACATTTTCATTTAATATGTCATCAAAGATGCACATTTACATCTACAGTTAATGTACAGTACTACTGAACTGCAAGACTATGCATCTAGTTGTTTATGCTCAAATATTAAAGAGGACCTTTATGAACACAACTATAATAATAATAAAAAACTCGAATATAAGTTTCAGTGCTGTGAGAAACATTTGTCAGGGTTGGCAAATTCTCAAACTGACCCCCTTTTCGATGAGGTCAAGGTCAAATTTATAACTCATTTACAGCATCTTAAGCTGCCCCAAAGAGCTGTACAACACAAAAACACAAGCCAAAAAACAATCAAAAAAGGAAAGATAATAGTATAATTAAAATGTAAAAACTGCAATCAATGAAAGATCAAAAAACATAAGTTAAAACAAAATTGATCACAAAATATGAATAGATGAGAATAAAATAAAAGTAAGATGCTCACATCAACCTGCAATAAATACCAGTCCAAATAGGAGCATCTTAAGGATTTAAAGGGCTCCAAACCAGGGGTTCTCAACCTTTTGCAAGCTGGGCCCCCCATATACACACACATATATATATATATATATATATATATATATATATATATATATATATATATATATATATATATATATATATATATATATATATATATATATAATGGATATTTGTGTAGATATGTGTACATAGATGTGTCTAAAATATATTTGTGGGCTGTATTTGTAGTTTCTATGTATAGATTTTTTTTCTAACTCTTTCTGTCATAATATTCTTTTAGTCACCTCGGCATTCATTTCAGGTATGATGTTTTAGAACAATGCAAGAGTAGTGTAACTAGTAGTGTAACCTTACATGTAAGGGTAGGTTGTTCCTCAATCTAGGAGCAGGCATCAAAAAAGTTCTGTCACCGCGGGTCCGTTAAACAAATCTTAGGAATTATTAAAAGAGACTGAAAGCTGGAACTCATGTTTCTGGCAGGAGCATAAACAGTCAACAGTTCAGAAATATAAAATGAGGCCAAGCCATAAAGAAATTCAAAAAACAAGGAGTAAAATTTTGAATTGGATCCTGTAACACACAGGAAGCCAATGGAGAGAAGCCAGTACATGTGGTTGGGCTTCCTGGTGCCAGTCAGCAAGCGTGTCGCTGCATTCTGGACCAACTGAAGACGATGCAATGACTTCTTCATTATTCTACCCACCAGTACCACTAGCTATTAAACAGCCCCATATCATGATGCTACCACTGCCATGCTTCACAGCTGATAGAGAGTAAAGTGTTTTAAATCATTTAACCATACTTTTTCCGTTATTGATGCAAATAAATAAACATCATTCTTACACATGAGTACACGTAAACCTCTGATCACAAAGGTGAGACTGGTGTAGGACCCTTTTAATACAAGAGTGCTAAGTCAGGGGTTAAATTAACTTAACAAAAAAAAAATTCTGTAAAAATTGTCAGAACCGGATCAGGAAATTAGGGAAAAAGTAATGTGACCACCTTGAAAGATTACAAGAATATCTGACTCCTTTTAAGGAAAATATTTAAAACAATTATGAATGGATTAGGATTTCTGCCCTGAACTATAGATGCATATTTTACCTCATACTGAACAAATACCACTGTGTAAACTGGTCAGCTGTGTATTTAATTTCTGACTGCTGGTGTTTAAAATAAAACTACCCCACTTACATGTGCACTGAGTTCTCATAGCTTGAAGAACACATGTATATTTTTAATGAATGCATTTGCTTTAGGGCAAACTCCAGCTCTGTGATTTAGATATTTTGTACAGGCTTAATGAGACGATGAGCTTCTGAAGCTGTCTTCCATTTCTCCAGCTCCACACAAAGCTCCACGGTTACTGGTTCCTGTTGGACCGGTAGAGACGGGTTTGTGTGGTCATCCACTTCAGGTTTCTTTGTGTCTTTACCCTTTCCTGCTGTGCACAAACGGAGCAAATGAAAATAAGTCTGAGAAAAGGACAATAATTCACCTAAATCAACTTTTCTGAAAGTTTGGGCACATTAACCTTTTGAAGCTGTTGGATTTTTCTGTGCTGCACTACTGCTTCCTCTCTGCTTTGGTTCCTTATCGTCTTTCTTCTTGTCTCCTTTCGTTTTGCTCTCGGGATCCTTCAGATGAGGTAAAATAAACCATATGTGAACCCATTCTTTTTCACAGCTGATAATCCATTCATGTTGTTAATAAACGTGCAACTAATAAACATGCCTTCTGTGTTTGAGCTTCCTCCACTTCAGAGTCTGCATGCAGTGGACCAAAGTCACAGACAGCAGTGACCCTCTGACTCCCATGGACCAGGCTTTGCATTGGGATGTGAGCAGAGGGGAGAAGTCTTCTGATAGGGGGATCTTGGACTAGTTCTGGTGCACATTTGCTCTTTTTGTCTTTATGTTTGTCTTTATTGGAAGCCGATTTAACCTGAAATAATGAATTAACACATTATGTCTGGATATCTTTTAGACACTAAGTCAGATGGGTGTAAAATCTACATTTTGTGCAATAATTTAAACTTTTTCCTATTTTAACATCATCTGTGTGTTTTCATCAGTTTATAGAAGGTCTTTTGTAAAGTATACTGCAAGTAAACTACATTACAAGTGAAAATTATAATTTATATTTAAAACATGATTACAATAGATTTGTTGAACTGTACGATATGCCCAAAAACATCACTGAACAGTATGCAAAATATCTCAACTCATCTCAACGGCATTTTCCCCTTTTTTCCGATGCAAACCAAAACATTTCAAAATTGTAATAGGATATATAGATTTTTACTACTGTCACTGCATGACAACGTGGCATAAAATTGTATTATATACTTTCATAATTTCTCTCTGTGCTGAAATAATTGGAGATATCGGTGACCTTAAATGCTTGAGCAAATCTTTTCATAGATTGGAGTAAATTTTCTGCAAAAATGGGACTGCTAAAAAACAAACTTTTAATTGTGTCCTAATTTATACATTAATGGCTTCATAAAATAAGTGATGCATTTTCAGTAGAGGTGTTGCCAGACAGAAAGTCTAGACAATGAAAGAAAAACTATTAAAATAAAAGCCAGAAATCAATCCATTAATTACCACCTTTATGTACAATTATAGTTGCTAAATGCCTAATGCTAAAAATAATGAGTTTTTTTTCCCCGTTTTACTTTCTTCAAATTTTGAGGTTTAATTATAGCTCTATTGCATTTACCAGTGTACCATTTTGGGCTCTCCTTCCACAAACCTCTCACAGTACTTTATTGGGATTTTGGCCAATTACTCCTAACAGAACTGATATAACCTGAGTCAGGTTTTTAGACCACCTTGCTCACACACAGTCTCTCAGGTCAGCTAATTTGCATACATACATTTGCTATGGGACTGAGATTAGAGGTTTTTGGCCACACCAAAACATTGACTTCAATCGATTTGTAACTAATTGAGATGGATGATTAGGGTCATTGTCCTTCCTGACTGATGTCTTCAGATGTTCCCTCGGGATAGCCGCATAATCATTTTCTTCATAATGTCATCTGTTTGGTGAAGTGAACCAGTCCCTCCTGCAGAAAAAAAAACCCCACTCACACAACATGATGCTGCCACCGCCGTACTTCAGTGTTAGGATGGTGTTCTCAGGCATCGCTTTTCCTCCAGTTGTAATGATGGCCGTGATGTCCAAACATAATCGGACCACGGGACATTTCTCCAGAGATTTTTAGGTAATGGCCTCTTCCTTTCTGAGTGGCCTCAGTTCAGCTCATGTCGATACAGGCCTTGTTTCACTGTGGAGCATGGTTTTCTGTTTCCAGCTTTGGTTCTGGCAGTTCACATCAAAAGATATTCATATCTGGCACTCAGAACCCATTTCCTTTCTGAAAGCTATGACAGCTGAAAATGTTCCTGCAGATAATACCACCACATATATTTACAGATCAAAGTGGCACCTTTCGTCATCTGAGAGTTGTACCCAAGGATGAGCTAGACTTGTGGAGGTGGATAAATCTCTGCATGGAACAGCATCTTTGCTAATTTCTCTAGATTTTTCCATCATGTCACACAAGGAATCAGAAACCTTCAGGTGTTGCCCTAAAACACAACCAGAGGTGTGCCTCTATGTAACTCAAATATTGTAAAGCCTAGAAAGCCATGGCATCATCATCTGGGCTTTCCCAGAGATATTTAAAGGCTTAGTAATCTTAGTAAATGCAAACTTCTCAGTTTGAAGAAAGTGACTTAAAATTCTCAAAAATAAATCTCTGACTACATAGACCAGGTTACTTCTCTCCAGTAGTTTGTTTTGTTATCAGCGAGCACAAACACGTAAAAAATATTGAAAACACATGAAGATAGATGGATGGGATTAACACTTTGATATGTGTTTAATTTATGGTCTAAATGGCAGGCTTCAGGTCTTTTTCAGTACTACATCATCACTTTATGAAACAATATTCCTGTTTAGAGTTAAAATTGACATATGTGGCTAACTTATAGCTTCAAAGTCTGGACAGTATGACAAAATGGTTGTAAAAATGTTTTGGGCTGCTATATTACATTTTTAAACTATAACTGCCTCCACAATGCACTCTCAGTGCACTGAAGAGCTAATATGTTGCATTATTCCTCAGTCCTTTCAATTCCCCTCCAAGCAGTTAGATTTGTTATGATTTTTTTTAAGTATTTTTTTAATGTAATCATATATTAAACTCACTTGCTCTTCTTTCTTGCCTTTTTTTCCTTTTGTTGTTGAGCTAGGTTTGACCAGCGAGACATCTTCAGAGGCTGCAGGCCATGACAGAATCTAAAAAAATCAGATACTTAACATAAGTTTGGGCACATTTCTCTATCCCATCAGATGTTATTTCCTGTACCTTTTCCTCCTCTAGGTTGAGACAAAGTCCTTGACAAAAAAATGTCTTCAGGTCTCCCAGTGAGCTGATGGTGAATGCTTGTGTGTACCTTAAGTCCATGCAGTCTGACCATGTCAGTTTTGATGTTCTGTATTGTGGCACTTTAAATCAATAGAAAGTTAGAGAGAATAAATTGTAACTATTTTAACAAGAGATGAGAAACCAGAGAAAGCTTAACTGAGGACAGAGTTGGACACCTGATGAGAGCTGAAGAAAGGACAGCTTCTGTCCTCTGAGTAAATGCAAGACATTGATAAGAAAAAGCATATCTCTGTTTTACAGAACACATTACTAAGCAAACATATTGAGCATTTTTCCCTTTCATACCCCCCTTCAGTAACGGACACATTTTGAATCTGTCTTTAATCAGCCTCGTCAGATCTGTTCTATGTTGTGTAATAATCTGTGCCTGAAGGCCTAAAATCTGTAAGGCTCAAAAGACAACAGCGTTCTTACAATGTCCCGTTTCACAAATAGTTTCATCAGTATTGACTGCAGGGACTCTAGTGTCCAGGATGGACAGCTCTCTCTCACAGTGTCCATCTGACTGTGGGTCAGAGCAGCCTGAGTCATCTTCTGTTACATGAGATGCCGTGTCAAGTTTAGATTCACTCTCATCTCCCTGTAAGCAACAACACAAGAAGATAAAGATTGTGAAGTGTTAATGTACTTTATTAATTATAAATGTAGCTATTCTAAGTGTCTTTAATTTACAAACTCTTCAGTTTGCATATTTAAGTAAAGAAGCTTTAGGTAAAAGGCATTCAAGCCACGAATTAACTATTTTGACTTTCACACACATCCTTTCATGTAGTATGTTTTTCTTTTCAATTTATTCAATCAGATACAAAGTTTTTGTGATGCAAGGTGACGTATGTTGGAAAATATGGTAATAATGTCCAAAACTGTAACAAGGGAGGATTTTGAGTATGAGTGGATTTTCTTATCCTCTCATACTCATATCCCCTTCATGATTTCTTATATTCTTTGCATGTTTGTCACACTTGAATGTTTCAGATCATGAAACTGATTTAAATGTTAGTCATAGAACACACAAGTAAATACAAAATGCAGTTTTAAAGTGAAGGTTTTTATTATTAAAGGAAAAACCTACATGGCCCTGTGTGACAAAGTGGTTTCCCCCTAAGCCTAAGAACTGGTTGGACTGCCCTCAGCAGCAACAAGTGTAATCAACCATTTGCGATAACTTGCAGTGAGTCTCTTCCAGCGCTGTGGAGGAATCATCTTTGCAGAATTGTTGCATTTCAGCCATAGTAGAAGGTTTTTAAACATGAACCACCTTTAAAAGGTCATGCTACAGCCTCTCAATAGGATTCAGGTCAGGACTCTGACTAGGCCACTCGAAAGTTATTTCATTTTTCTTCAGCCAATCAGAGGTGGACTTGCTGCTGTGTTATAGATCATCGTCCTGCTGCTGAACCCAAGTTGGTTTAAGCTTGAGGTCAGGAACAGATGGCCAGTCATTCTCCTTTGAGATTTCTTAGTAGACAGCAGGAATTCATAGTTCCATTTATCACAGCAAATCTTCCAGGTCCTGAAGCAGCAACACAGCCCCAGACCATTACACTACCACCACCTTCTTTCACTGTTGGCATGATGTTCTTTTTCTGAAATGAGATGTTACTTTGTTTTACGCCAGATGTAATGGGACACACGCCTTCCAAAAAGTTCAACTTTTGTCTCATCAGTCCACAGAGTATTTTCCCAAAAATCTTCTGGCTAAACTAATACGAGCCTTAATGTTCTTTTTGCTCAGCAGTGGTTTTCATCTTGGAACTCTGCCATGCAAGCCATTTTTTGCCCAGTCTCTTTCTTATGGTGGAGTCATGAACTCTGACCTTAACTGAGGCAAGTGCGCCTGAAGTTCTTTGGATGTTGTTGTGGGGTCCTTTGTGACCTCCTGGGTGAGTCGTTGCTGCATTCTTGGGGTAATTTTTGTATTTTTGGCAAGCCCCTCCTGGGAAGGTTCACCACTGTTCTTTGTTTTCACCATCTGTGGATATTGGCTCTTACTGTTGTTTACTGGGGTCCCAAAGCTTTAGAAACAGCTTTAGAACCTTTTCCAGACTGATGGATCTCAATTCCTTTCTTTCTCATTTGTTCCTGAATATCTCGGCATGCTGTCTAGCTTTTGAGGATCTTTCTGTCTATTTCACTTTGTCAGGCAGGTCATATATAAGTGATTTCTTAATTGAGAACAGGTGTGGCAGTAATCATAAAATAATAATAAAGTATAGTAATGATAAAAGCTTTTGTTTAAAAACTGCATTTTATGTTTACTTTGACTAATATTTAAACAAGTTTGATGATCTGAAAAATTTAAGTGTGACAAACATGCAAAAAAAGAGAGAAAGAAATCAGGAAGGGGGAAACACTTTTTCATAACACTATATATGTAAAAAAGCAGTTTTAACTTACAGCAAGTTGTGTTTTCTTCAGAGGAAGTACAGCTCTGTTTCAGACGTTTATGTACAATCCCTATCAGTGTGAATGTATTAAAAATTTTGACTTTTGTTGATTTACATCCTGACTAATGTTTGGATAGATGCCCTTTACGAAGTGACCCTTTGTGCTCTTTCTGACATAATTCTTCCCAAAAGATTGATCGCTCTTTTAACCAGAAATAGTAGAGATAATTGGGTTTGGTTGGTTTCTTGCCACAGACCAGGTTTTTCAGCGTTGTGCACCGATTTTCAGCAAGACAGTGGCTGGTTGTGTAACAGTAAAGGTCCAAAATTAGGATCCAATTGACGTGTTTAAACTTTTGACTAGAACTTTAGGTACTGGTGAAGCAACTTTGCAAATGATGCTTGGAAGGATTTTCCACTGCACATCAAACAGGATACATCACTGTCTGTTTTCAGTCACTTCTGAAAACTCTTTTGCTTTTGACACCACATGAGATCCTGGTTTTAGTTTGTGCTTATTTTATTATAGGTTTTTTTTATTGCATGGCTGGTTATATGTGTTATAAAGTGTATCATAGTTTAGTATTCTACATGTTTGTGTCTGTAATTGTAGCTTTAATGTTTTTATGTGTTCTGTACATCATTTTAGTCCTTGTGGTAATGTGAATGATTTATATAAAGCACTTTCACTAAATTCAGCGAAATAGGAAAATAAATAAATAAATCAAGCAAAATTTAAAAAATGGTGTACTAAAAGAATTGAAATATAAATATAATAGATATCCTTGAGGCAATAAAAATGTGAAGATCTCTGAATTATTAGATAAATTAATCAGACGTATCAGCAATGATGTTCTTAGAAATTAAACAAGACATGATGCCAATGAAATTACACTTTCCGTTCATTTTTACATTGGAACCATGTTAAATTGAAGATGTATATGAAACTGAAGTGTGGGAAGGATAAATCACCCGATTATCAGATGCATGATGACTAAGGAACTGGAATGAGATGAAGTATCTGAAAGTGACGACTGGAAAGTCAGGAGCCTTTTTATCAGCAGTCATCAGAGGGTCTGGTATTCCCCTCAACTTGGTCAGACTCACTGTGACTGATGCCAAGTCCTCTATCAGATCTGTGACACCAAAAATGATGATGATTTTACAACGGGCCAGCTCTCCAATGAAACAAATTAGACATCTTCATTTCATACTCTCACCATTCATCTTGGCCAAGCCGCGAAACAAATGTCTTTCCTCAAAGGAGATCCACAAGGAGTCTAAGCAAACCAGCTGTGGTAGACTGTCCACAGTAAAACCTGGATATGTTGGTGCCATTGTGAAGGGGTTTCCCTTAAGCATCAGAGTCTTGAGGCATGGGAGCGTTTTTAAGGTGGTTACCAGGGCTTGCTGGTCCTGAAAATCACAGTCGCTGAGGTCCAAACACACCAGCTGGGGCCTGAGGTTAGAAGGATTCAGAAGGTTTCTCCCAAAACAACAGGGTGATTTACTGCAATTCAACTTTATATACAAGAGGACAAAAACCTATCTATTATCATTGTTTAAGTGGTTAAAAAAATCTCAGTATAAATTCAGCTGTTGTGGGAAGGCCTCAGAGGTTTGTTAGAGAACATTAGAGAATAAACAGTATCATAAGGACCAAGGTACACATCAGACAGGAAGAAAGTAGTTGAGAACCTGAAAGCAGTGAGCAGCAGTGGTCCGCAACTTAGGTGGAGGAATCTTTCTATCAGCTGTCCACCGAACAAATATGGCCTCTATTGAATTGACCCTTTGCACGTATGTCACCTGATCACGTGTCGTCGCCATGACGGACGGCAGAAGTAAACATACGCTAGCGACAAAATATAAGTAAACAAGCGGTAAAATCGAAAAAGAAGACAGACTGTGGTTAGTTTTAGTTTTTCTAACTTCAGTTATGACTACTTCTTGTCATAAAGATGTCATGCAGTTGTTGGTTGAGGTCAGTCACCTTGTAGGTCTACACAAAGAGCGGTATTTGGGGAAGCTGAATATAGCGGGGTTACATACTGACTCGTACCTTTTTCCTCCTGGCGTATTCACGGATTTAGCTAAATCGTCACGCCTGCCTGACTTCACTCCACACGACCTGTACCACTATGTTATCAACGGAGTATCCCCATACACCGGTGCTGATCTTAAGGCGTACAATAGTCTGGACGGTTACCAGCTTTTTGTTGCCGACTGGGACGCGATGCTACGCTCACGAGGGGGAAAGGTACCTCATAATGGCAAAAGTAAGACATTAATATTTGTTATAATGTTGTATAAGTAATAGTTTTACATGTGTGTTACATTTACATAGAATAAGCTGTGATTTTTGAATACGGGATGATTCCGTTTTTTAGGTGACGGTTGGCAACCCTAACTGACTAAACCGTTAGTAATGTCAGCTTAGTCAGGGTGTCATAAATTACTGTAGATGTTCTAAAAATTAAATAAATAAGCAAGAAAACAAGAATCTTACCGTGCAAAAAATGTTCACTGTAAATCAGTGAGTACTTAGAGGGATAGTCCTTCCGATGGATAGGTGCTAGCCATAGCCATCTTCTCTTTTCATCTCCAGGCATACGGTAAAATGCTACATTAGCTTCATACCCTTGCCTGTTAGTGCAACCCACCGCACAGCAAGATTTGGCCATTTTTTTATCATGGCAACCATGCGAAAAACAAGAAAATGTTCTCCAACATGCCGTTTGCTGCAAACTAGCTGTTTATGTACTGTACTTCCGCCGTCCGTCATGGCGAGGGCCAAAAAGCGCTACGTCACATGCAAAGGGTCAATAGTTGAAAGAAGAAATTCAATGATGAAAACAACCCAGGTTTTTTTCATCCCTGATCATGCCATCCCCAGTGTGACACATGTTGTTGGTGGCATTAAGCTGTGGGGATGTTTTTCTTAAGGACGCTGTATGGAGCGAAATATAGAGCAGGAAGGACTTGAGACTAAGCTGGAGGTTCATCTTCCAGCAGGAGAAGGATCCCTAAACATACAGCCAGAGCAACAATTGAATAGTTCAGATTATAATATAAGTATGTCTTAGAAAGGTACAGAAGGAGACCGCGTTTCAGTGGTAGAGCCGGCACACCTATATATAAACAACAGTCATTCCAGCTGTTCTGGGTCCAGTTCATAATCCTATTCCATTTGCTGCATCTTATCTCCTTCTCTCTTTGCACTTCTTCCCACCAAGCTAATAATGATTAAACTCCATTATAAATTAAACTCCATTATAGAAAAATGGTCCTGTCAAATGTGAAATTAGTAGGAAAACTTGAAAATTGCTTGAATATCAAAAACTCCATGGCATTCACTTCTTAAAAATATTAAAATGCCTTCATTAACTCAGCTATAGTTCTAAAGACGTCAAAATGCTTTTCAATGTAAGCCTTTTTAAGGGAGTCAAATAAGTTGAAATGAGTCAGCTGTCCTTTAGACAGTCCATTACAGCGAGTAATCCTCTTGCAATCTTCCATCAACACCACAATCTACATCTGAGCACCTTGTTAACAGCAGAGGGTTTCTCACATAGACCGCAGCTGTCGTCAATGCCAAGTCAGAGAGTGCCACAGAAAAAGCACAACAAAAAAGCAAAACATTTTCAAACTGTAAAATCATCAGGGCCTGGGAGGTTTGTGGGAAGTTTGTAAAACCCAAAAGCTTTGATTTTATTTATTTTTTGTCTCCTTTTCTAATAGACACAGGAATGTGGTCAATCCCAAATGCTTTTTGACGACATCTTGGTTTCTATTGGAAAAGAAGAAAACAGAATTGAGCTGAAGAAGGCGTATGATAAAGGTGTATCAGCATTGCTGCTCTTTAAGGCCATTATTACCATGTTAATTAAGGCATGTTAATATTTTCAAGAAAAAAGTGACCGGAAGCTTTTTGATGTTCAAGATCATGCCTGTCCCCTCTAAAGAGCACATTTTTTCCCAGATATCAACATTGAAGGAGAAGCTCTCCTCCTGGCCAAATATTGGCAAAAAAAAAATCTAAATGTGTGATTTATGTTGATAGATGTTCTCTATCCAATCTGAATGAGCTTAGACAAATTTGCAAAGAAGAACGGGCAAAATTTGTCTCTAGATGTGCAAAAGCTGGTGGAAACATACCTGTAATCATTAAATAATATGAACTTAACAACCATGAATATGTTGTGTCTTGCTGGGTTTTTTACCAGCTGAATAAGCAGTGATTTTACAAAAGCATGAACTATTTTGCTGAGAGCAAATCAGAATTTAACTGTGTTTCTCTAACTGAACACTCTGGGCTTCAGTGGGTGTCCCCTCTGAAAACTGCTGTCAAATCAGAAAAGCCTACAGTGCAGAGAAACATGCTGGCATCAAGGGCTTTCACATCCTTACCTCATGAGCAAGCAAAAAACCCACAGTTGTAACTGAGCTTTCATTTGACCTGGTTTTGGGTTACTTCTTTAAAAACCCAACAACGTGTGCTCTGTCTGTCTGTGTCTGTGTACATGTATTAACCAATGTCTTCCTGTAAGATGACAGACGTCTTTATGGGAACCCAGACTGTTTGATCCGAGGCCAAGGTACTGCAGCTGAGGAGGCGGGCAGTTTGTGAGGCCGCTCAGCGAAGACAATCGATTTGCACGTAACTCCAAAATCTGTAGAAAAAAAAAAACATTCAGTCAGATAGCTATCACCGTGTTGCAACATCTGCCTTTACGCAGTCATCTAAGGACAAAAAAAGCTTCAGATACTGTACATTCCACCATGTGATTCACATTTGGCATAAAGTGAATCCCCTTTGATGTAAGGTAATGAAGGAAGGAAAATTAATTTTTTCCTGCTCTGTGTGATTAACTGTGAATTACTCTTTCCAAATATGTGGAAACTACTGAACCAACGTTTTATCTGATAAACGCAGAGAGCTGCTGCGACACTCTGATGCAACGCCACAACATGCCTTTAACGTGCTGGGAAGGTTCTCCGCAGGAATTTCTGAGATTAAGTTGACACTCAGGACCAGTTCCTCCATCTTTGAGAACTTCAGCAAGCCTTCGTCAATAGTTGATACCTGAAAGAAGCAGAGATAAAATGTCAAGTGCACAATAAAATGACATCGCAAGGTTAATCTGTCAGCTAGTCCCTTTCAGTCTGATGAATGTTTGAACCAATGCCTGCTAGGGAGATAACATTTCCTTCTGTGTGCTTTTTAAATTCTTTGCACCATATCAGCAAATTCATGCATAATTTCAATCTTGTTTACATGACAGCATTATATTACTGCACATTGTTCTAACAACTTTTAAGTATTTATTTCAGTCATTGTAATAGATGTGCCTTCTGTTATGGTTGGGGCTGCACAGTGGGGCAGTTGTTAGGACTGTTGCCTTGCAGCAAGAAGGTCCTGGTTTTGAAAACCGGCCAGGAGTCTTTGTGCATGCAGCGTGCATGTTCTCCCCATGCATGCATGGCTTCTCTCTGAGTACTCTGGTACTTCTGCCCACAGTCTAGAAATATGCATCTAGGACTAACTAGTTACTCTAAATTGCCTGTTGGGAGAGAGTGCATGATGGTTGAGGGCTGACCTGCCCTGTGATGGACAAACAACCTGTCCAAGGTGTACCCCCTCTCTCGCCCAATGACCACTGGGGATTGGCACCAGGCGCTTTGCCACCCCTAAAAAGACAAGGGGGTATAGAGGATCAATGGACGGACAGACGGATGGATGGATGCCATGGACAATTAAAATTTAGTGGTGGCTGAAAATTGAATACATAGGCTGAAAAGCAAGACTTCATGGAGTCTGTGGATAATTAAAAACGAATCTTGAAACTGAAACAAAAAAATAGATGTTGTTCATACACTCTTTGGCCACTCTTTTAGGCACACCTGTCCAATTCTTTGGTAATACAAATTGTAAATTAACCATTTAGATGACTTCTATACCTGATAAACACAACGTACTGAAATTCAAACTGAGCATCAGAATGGGGAAGAAATGTGAATTTAAATGACTTTGAATGTGGTCCCAGATGGGTTGGTGTATTTCAGAAACTGCTGATCAACTGGGATTTTCACCAACAGCCTATGGTTTATAGAGCGTGATCCAAAAAAGAAAAAATATCCACCAAGCAGCAGTTGTGAACTGAAACCTTGTTGATCTGAGGATAAAGGTCAGACCAGTTCTCAGTAGGCAACAGGCAACAATAACTCCATTAATCCTTCATTTCAACGAAGGCACCAAGGGGAAAACCATCTCTAAATACATGAACCTCCAACCAATAAATAAAATAGGCTGCTGCAGCAGAAGACTCCACTGCGTTCCACTCATGTCAGCTAAGGACATGACACTAAGGCTACAATTATTTTGGGTTGACCAAGATTTGACAATAACAGAGTAGAAAGTGTTACATGGTCTGATGAGTCTGGACTTCAGCAGAAACATTCAGATTTAGGGTCAGAATTTGGTGTAAACAACAATGAAGCATGGGTACATCCTGGCTTGTATCAATGGTTCTGACTGCTACTGGTGGTGAATTGATCCTGACACACTTGGCGCATCTAACCGCCTTAGTACTAAATGTACTTTGCTGCTGGGAAAAAATATTTACCCTCCTGGAGATTGTTACACGTTTTTGCTTTTTCCCCTCTTTCCCTGTTAACGGCAACTTTGATTAACCACTTTTTTTCCGAAACGCTGGTAGAGTCACTTGAATGGTACTTTTCTGATAACATGAAGTAGGGTAAAAGATCCCAAACACATCACACGCTGAGCTTAAGAATTTCTATGAAAGACAAAGGAATAAGGAGTAGGGACAGAGGGAACCGTTATCCATAAAATAGAGAAAACATGGAAGAGTAGTGAACCTTCCAGAGAGAGGCCATCCAATAGAGTTACTTTAATAGAGCCTCAACTGAACAAGAATCTCCAAGAAAAACAACACGGCAAATAGGCATCTGTTTGCACAAAAGTTCTTGATGGTGAGTGGACCGTTACTGCTGGCCTAAAACTAACAGCATTTTCAGAAAAACATTGTCAGGCCATCTTTTTGAGCTCAAGCACACTTGAGTTATTCAGCAGGACAATCACCCAAACCACAACAGCAAGTCAACCTCTGAATACCTAAGGGGAAAAAAATAGTAATGAGGGCTCTGGAGTGACCGTGTCAAACTCTGTTTTGGCATGACCTAAAACAAACAATTCATACTGGAAAACAGCCCGATATGGCTGAATTAAAATAGTTGTGCAAAAATTGGTTCAACATTTCTCCACAGCGATGTTGCAGACTCATTGCCATGTATTACAAATGGTTAATGGCAACTGTTGCTGCCAAACCAGTTTTGAGGTGCAGAGGGCAAATACTTTCTCACACAGAGCCAAGCTGGTTTGGGTAGCGTTTTTTTCCTTTAATAAATTAAACCATTATTTGAATACTGCTAATTTTTATTCACACAGGCTAATGTCTGACATTACAATTTGTTTGCTGATCTGAAACAGTTAATATGAAAAAAAGACGAAAAACTGAAGAAATCTCCAGGGGTGATCATATTGTCTTCCTGCTGAACAGCTAACGATATTTCTGTTGGGACATTTGCACACAACACAACGTTGCTGAATTTAGTTGGTATTTGCTTCAGTCATTACAGATAAATGTCCATCTTGCACCAATGGACATTCTGGAGTAAAACGTGTGTATCTATTAAAATACTTACATCCTGGTCAAGGATTCTTAGCTTGGTGAAGTAGTTATGTATGAAATCTGTGTGCAGGCGCGATGGTTCTCGCACAGCCAGCTCTCTCAGCTCTGAAGCTTGAGGACTCCAGGATTCCCCACTGTGCCTCCATGGAGAGCGAGGACAGTTCAGCAGATCCAGGAGGACATCTGTTGACTCTGTTTCTGCTCCATTTGGACCATCTCTGGTCGATCTCTGTGATCAAGATCCCATTTTGTCATATTTCCAATGAAAAACATGAAACTGGTGCAAACCTGGAAATGAGAAGGTTGAGCTGAAGACTGAAAACTCACCCAGGAGCCATTTCCACAGGGGAAGTCAGTCAGACAGAGACGTCTGATCTGCTTTTCAATCACAGCAGAGACAGTTTTTGAGTTCATGAGGATTGCCTGAATGTGCTGTCAGATGGTGAGCCTGCCATTTAATCGACTTGCCTGTGGTCTGATGTTTGTTTACGAACCTCCACCTGTATCCAGGCAACAGGTGGAGGTCTGTCCATCAACACTGGAGCAGTTTGGAACGGAGTGCTCTGCACCACTAAGAAACACCTAAACAAACAAGGACATGCTATCTTCTCTGTTTTAGAAAAAAAAAATTTATGAATGAACCTGGATCAGGTGTCAATTCTATAAAAAATTTATAGAGACTCAGGTTTTTATGTTAACATGTCCCAAGGTCTTCTAGATACTAGTTTTTACAGAGCAGCTTCTCTGGACAATTAACCAGTAAACAAAATACCTTCTTGGTAATTGATAAGCAAGCAAAAGAAAAACAAGGTTACATTCTTTTGAAAAAACTATGATCTAAAATGTCATAGAACATCTCCAATAGACTTTGTTTCAGCCAAAAGAATAATTCTGAGAGTTGTCAATGTTTCATTTATTGTTGAACTTTTTTACATTTTGTTAAAATACAGTATGATTACAGTTTTACCATGAGACTAGTCTGGGCACAATTACAGATCCAGAGTCCAGGGTTTATTCCGTTAATTTTGGATTTGACACAAAGCAAAGGCTGCAGGAAGACGGTCTGGTCCACACAGGAATGAGAAGGGGCAGATTAGTATGGATTCCAGTAAGTTAAGGAGAAAGATTAGGAGCAAGGAGGTAAATCCCTTACTGTACGAGTTGATGTCGACGTTCCTGAGAAGGTGAGCCAATCCACACATTTTTGGGGTGGATTTTACTTTATATAAATCAACACAAAGTAGTACAACTGTGAAATTAAAGAAGGATACACCGTTTTTTTTCTTTCTTTCTTTCTTTCTTTCTTTCTTTCTTTCTTTCTTTCTTTCTTTCTTTCTTTCTTTCTTTCTTTCTTTCTTTCTTTCTTTCTTTCTTTCTTTCTTTCTTTCTTTCTTTCTTTCTTTCTTTTAGCCAGCAGGACTATGCTAAACTGTCAGCAATGTATGCAACAAATATGAATGATGGGCAATATTGTTAAATAGTTGAGAGTACATCTTGAACATGTCACCAGTCTATAACAGGACAACACAGACACACAACCATGTACACACACATTCACACCTAGGAACAATTTTAGAGAGACCAATTAATCTAACAGTCATGCTTTTGGACTGTGAGAGGCAGCCACAGTACCAGGAGGGAACCCACACTTGCAAAGGGGAGAACATGCAAACTCCATGTAGAATGACCCCAGTGCAGGATTCAAACTCAGTTGCTGCAGAGCAAAAGTGCCAAACCAACTGCGCCACCTTGAAGCCTCAATACTAAATCATTTTGAGAATTTTTGGTAAAACATAAAGATTTTTGTTCACAGAAGCTCTCAATCCAGTCTGACTGAGCAAATATCCAAAGCAAACTTGTAGCTTTATTTGCAACAAAATATTTTTTTTAATAAACTGTTAAATCACAATGCTGAACAAAAATGCACGTCACAAAGCAAATACTTTAAAGGCACATGTCCTTTTCTTTCCTCTTAACAGTTTTACACTTTTTCTGTGGCTCTTTTACACAAAACATACCTTTACAACACAATGTGCGTCCTGTATTTAATGGGTATTTTCTATTGAGCTCACAGTATTTCAATTTAAATTGAATTTTTTCTATTTAGTTCTCAGATTTGATTAATCTTTTTTATCTACCAGTGATTTTGGTAGCAGTTAATCTAATTGACATAGTCCCAAAGAAGTAAAGTCCCTGCTATGGGATTGTAAAAAAAAGTTACTCAAATTCTTGTCTGTGGTTGTCATAGGAGGAATCATCTTGTGGTCTGTTATCCTAGTGGAAGGGCGGAGATAAAGGTAGATAGACTGAAAGTGACACCACTTGTGTCACTGAAAAATTCTTAGATTTTGTACTTTTTATTTACTCCTTGAAAGTCAAGATCTGGATATCTTTAATGTCATCATAGGTTCACGGAAACAGGAATCACTGCAAATGAACACAGAATAGGAAAACTTCAAATCAACAACTAATAGTTAAGAGACAAACTTGGACAGAATATGTGACAGCTTTTTAAAAAATTTAAATGCATCCTACTACTGTCCTAACAACTTGTCAGCATGTCTGTGTGCGAGATTCTGTTTCACAGTAGAGCAAAGTATTACCAGGCAGTTTCAGTGCCGGCTTGAGATGCCTTCGATAACTCTGTGGTAGTTTGCATTGCCTCCACACAGTAAAACCACTGTGGTGAACGGTGCCCTACAACTGCAAAAAAGAAAAATTTACAAAGAGATATCTTGAATGATAATGCCAAAGTGGCGTCATCAACCATCAGTCCCACATTGCAACTGACTATATAAGCAGGTTGTACCAGGCAGGAAACCATTGACTGAACAGCGACCTGAAACGCTTGCCACCATGAAAGGTAAGCTCTTCTCAAATCATTTAAAAGTAACATTGGTTATTGAGCTGTAACCTCACTCATTTCTTGTTTAAAAGGCCTAAATGCTATATTTAATTTTTTTAAACTCTTTACTTAAAGATCTTTTTTTTCTTTCTCAGTATCATTTAGATGTTTTTAGTTTATGCTGATTCCTGTTTCACTTCAGTGAGATTTTGGATGACTATCTATGCAGACGACATCATCACATTCTTTTATGCTTGACCATTTGCAGAGCTCCTGCTTCTCCTCATCACAATCATGCACATGTCCTCGATGACCTCCCATCCAGTGGGATTAAAGAGTTGTGAAGAGAAACTGAAAGACTTTAAGAAGAAACTTGGGTTTGTTTTATTGGAACTGAAGACAGCAGAATCTGCATATGTAAGTAGCATGCAGAAAGATTGTGTGATATGTATGGAGTGCTAAATACAAGCGAAAGTATAATGTAAAGATATATAACCACTTTACAGTGAATGGAAGAAGTATTATAATTTGGAATTTGGAAACAGAGTTTACATTAAAAAGAGACAATGCTTTTTTTTTCTCCCTGTCTGAGAAATTTTCAGACTAAATTCTTCCTGTTTAGGTCCTTTGGGATGGTATTTTTATTTGCTAAGTGCCAGAATAATGAGTGAGAGATTTTTATTTTCAATTTCTTGAAACTTAAATGTTTGCATACATTTTCATGCAGTTTTTGGTAGAATTGCCTTTTAAACTATATGACTTGTGCCAAATGTTTTGGGTATCCTTCCACAAGCTTTTCACAATAGTATGGCCCATTCCTCCTGAAAGTCCAGGAGTAGCTGACTCACGTCTGTTGCTCCAATACTCGCTCACATTTTTTCAGACCTGTCCCCAGATTTTCACTCTGACTGACATCGGGGCTTTGTAATGGCAACTCCAAAACATTGACTTTGTTGTCCTTTATTTACTAATTTGGTGGTACGCTAAGGGTTGTCCATTTGGGACACCCAGGCTTTAACCTTTTGGTGGACATCTTGAGATGTTGCTTCTATATTTCCAAATTCAACATCTGTTTGAAGATGGCAGTTTCTTCTGAAGCAAAACAACCACACAACATGATGCCGCCACCTCCATATTGAGGCAATGGAATGGTGTTCAGACTAGCAAATGTTCCGCCTTTTCCTTCAAATGTAATGATGTTCATTATTAGCAAACACAATGCTATTTAATTTTAGTTTAAATGAGACATGTCTCTGAAAATAACGTTCCCCCCCCAAGTGTATTTGGATAGAAATAGAAGTATATTTGATAAATGTACCTAAAAATGAAAGGTTAATCTGACTTCATGCCAGACAGTGAAAAAGGTGAATTTTTCATGTAGAATATGTAAATATCTGTTTTCATTTGTATCTGGAGGCTGACGTCTCCAGGGTTGCGTGTTGCAGCGTTTTTCTTTCTAAAAACTGATCCCTGCTCTTCCACAGGTCAAACACTTTTATGTCAAAGGATCAAATCCATTCAGAAAGCAGGAGCCACTGGATGGAATAACATTTCCGGTTGGAAACACTACTGATCCGATCACCCTAAACTCCATGTGTGCCATCAATGACTACCTCAAAAACCACCTGCCACCGATCGTCAACAACCTCACTTTAGACGTGGCTGTGAAGGAGGAGATCTTCGGGAATACAAAGAAGTTTCCGTTCGCTTTTGAAAAAATGGCCAAACTGATGGAAGAATGTCAGAACGAAGACGAGCTGATCGACTGTCCCAGAAAGTTACCAACTTTTTCTGATTACGGGATGAAGACATTTGCCCTCCAGATTTTACATGCCGCCGTCACTTGGACTGAAAGTTTTACAATGTGAGGAAAGTGACCCACTTTACTGCAGCCTGTCATTTTGATCTGCCTAAAGATATTTATTTATTTATTTATTTATTTATTTATTATGCATGTATGTATGTGTCTATTTATTTATTTATTTGGGCTATTTATAATTCTTGGATATTCATATTTTTATTTATGGTGAATGACGTCTTAAACTTTATTGGTTTGATCTACAGTAAGAAAAATAAAATGATCTCTTCAGACGAAGCAATCTGTTTTGGTTTTTAAAGCTGAGCCGTCTCTTTGATTTCACAGCAGCAGATTAATGTAAGATGCGTTGGTTTAAAACAAGTCTCAAGCTTAAGTTGCGCTTTGAGGTTTTCGGGGATCCTCTCTGAGAGAAAATATGAATCTATGAAAAATACTGCGGCCTATGAGACATTTTCCTGTAGGATTTCTTATCAGAGATTCATTATGAAAACGTAGCCTAGCACTTTCAGATTTTCACATCAGCTCTCTTATCTGCAACATCCCCACACACCTTCACCACAATGAGACAAAATCAGGCCCTACTGCTAACTTTTGCACCACACACAGTGATTGTGATGTTGATTTAAATACCTGAAGGAGATCCTAGTGGAGAAAAGGCTGAGTTTGAAATGAAGGTGGAGTTGAAAAGTTGGACACATCCTTATGATCAAAAACACAAACAATGTCCTGTCCTCTTTATTCTTCAATTTAGCACTCCATTTTTAACATCTTCAAATATAGACTGCTATTAGAGTCAGTGACAGGGAACACTCTTCACTAAATGTTACTATTACGTTTTTTTTCCTTCCAGATTTAATCAGATTATTACTTATTCTGGAGGTGTAGTCTTTGCAAAAGCCCATAGGATAAAACCGAATCGCTTTTCCTGTGACAGTCATACGCAGAGGAAAGTATTAGATTAGGTTGTTGATTTTTATCTTGAAAGGCCCAATAAAAGTGATCGCCGTAAGATGGACGATAGAAAGGGCGACATCCGAGCCTGCTGTTGTGACCGAAGCCTCCTCTTGCTATGGACATCCGAGCCGGTAAGCGTCTGGAAGTTATTGTTTGATCCAAACTAGGCGGCCTCACAGTCATTGATCAGATGTTGTGAAACTCCGCATGGTTCTGGTCCCGGCTGCAGTTCTCTGCCTCTCTGCATGTTCAGGTTCAATTAATGTCTTCTGTTCCATGTCTCTCCACGGTAGTCCTCGTCTTGCTGTGCATGCTTTGCACACAAGCACCGTGCAGACCTTCCGGCAGCGGAGGCATCAGTAGAATCCTGCTGCAGGAGATCCGGAGCGCTGTGGACGACCTGGTAAGGATGTTACAGCTGTTGTTATTATTATTATTATTATTATTATTATTACAGCCCACAGCTTCATTCAGGAATTTAAACAATTCATGGAAAAGTGGAAAACAGTTAGGCTACTTCTAATATTTTATTGTGGGCTTTATTTTTATCCCCTCTTAAAATATCAGATTATGAATAAAAAAGTTACTTTGGTCCTTTTATGGTGCGTTCGCGAAAGTTAGGGACAAGTGTCTTCAGGGAAACATTTGGTCTTTTTTAAATTTACAGCACAAGCAACATATAACAGGGTAAAAATCGGCAGGGATACAGCTAGAGATGATGAAGAAAAAACATTTTCAGTTTTATTTTTTCATTCCTGTGACATAAAATAGGACTTTAAACAGATTATGCAGGTGCATCTCAATCGATTTAAATCTCATTTATAGGTTTTATTAATTTAGTTAATTCGATTTGAGTGAAACTCTACGATTCATTACACACGTTATTTCTGATCTCGTTTATGACGTTTTACAGCTGATAAAAACCTAAAACCTTTGAATCGTACATAAGAACCAGTAAACAGTGATTTTTAATACAAAAACGTGAGCCTGCTTGAATGTGTGCATCCATGAAGTGTACAGCACGCTGTACTGAGTCGGAGCACGCTTTGCATGAATTACTCCATCACTGCGATGTGTCATGGAGGTGATCAACCTGTGGTTCTGCGGAGGTTTTAACAAAGCCCAGGTTGTTATAACATCTTTGAGATCATCTTTATTGTTGACACTGGTGTCACTCCCCTCCCAGTTGATAATACTTCATAGATTATCTTTAGTGTTTAGATCAGGTCAGTTTGATGGTGATACCATGGTGATCAAAGCAAGTACTGCTACTTTTGGCATTTCTATAAAGTTTTCCAGCAGAAGACGGCATGAATTGCTGTAAAATGTGCTTGCAGACAGCTACAGTCCACAGAGTGTATCTCCCTATAACTCCAAAAAAGACCTTACCTCACAAGCTTCTCAAGGCTCCCTGGTTCTTTTGCACACTTCATTTTTTCCTTCCACTCAACTTTTCAAAAATAGACATGGATACAGAACTCTATACAAAGTCTAATTCTTTAGTGCTGGTCCTTTATGGCTTCCCCTCAATGGGGAAAGTGTCACAAACTCTGCGGAACAACAAAATCATGAGGATTATTTTTTTACTATAAGCTATCATAATCAAAGAAACAGAAATACTTGCTTGAAATATATCCCTCTGTGTTTGACGATTAGATTCAAATAATTTGAATAAGTAACCTTTTCAGCGTTATTCAATGTCGCTGAAAATACTTGTTCCCAAAGATGGAGAGGAGACCCCATTTGGGGGCATGAATCGACAAGCATGTGGTCTTAAGTATCAACAAATAATAATGGGAAATCAAATTAATGCCATCAATGTTAACATTAACATGTTAAAGCAAAAAAAAAACGTAGCTGTCGATGGCGTTTGTATAGTTATTCACTTGTTTAACATACTTGGTGAAACTTAGTGTCACAAGTCACTTCCAGTTATTTTGTGGGTTGAAAGCTGAATAATCTGGAAACCACTGCTTTAAAAACACATAAGTTGTAATATTGAAGTACCTCCCCCCTCTAACTCTGTTTCCCACAGGAGGAAATCCTTCCCAACATCTCCTGCTCGACCCTGAACATCACAGAGCTTGTCGGGTTGAAGCAGCAGAGTCTTTCGGCCCACCACCTCCCCTCCATCCGTTGCTACATGGAGGAACTCTCCAAGTTGACCCCCGAGCTGTATGATGAGCTGATGACAGGCGCCCAGTTCATTCAGGCCGTGGAGCAGCCATCGAGTAACTCAACCCCTCAAAACTGCAGCCTTCCTACGTTTGAACAGGAGCTTGATGGCTTTGTGTTTACCAAGTGCTTTCTGCAGCTTGTAGAAAACAGACTTCACAAGTCGAAACTCTGATGAAGCCTTCAGGCTGTTGCCTTTTGTTTTCGAATAGAGATATTTTTGTAGGTTTTCAGTGCACTAAACAATCTATATTTATTTAAAAACAAATGCTATTTATTGAAAATAAAAGTCAGAATTTTCTCTTACTTGTATTTATTGTGATCCAAAGGCCTTTCAAAACAAGTTGCATGTAGACCGCTTGTGAACTTGAAGAACACTTATCATATAATGCATAAAATCATATTTCTTAAACAAAATACCACACAGAAAAAAGGGAAGAACTAATAAGCAGATCTTATCTGCAGTGACATACTGTACAACAATAAAACACGCGTTTCACAGAAAGGGCAAATAAAACTGGAAACTGTTTGTCACAAATTTAAAACAACTGAATAGCACATACACACAATCTTGGGTTTGAAGGAGAAACGTGGTGCCTTTCAAGCAACCAGCTTCAAAACAACATCATCACTTGCAGCAACTGCATTCAGACATTTGATGAATAATCTGAAGCAGGAAATGATTTTACATCACAAGTAATCATTTAAAGTCCCCATGTGCACAACTTTCAAAGTTTGATCTTCAAGGCACAGTGTCTCACCAAGTCTCTGCTCCAACCACTGCAAACAGCATCTTTAAAAAGGGATTTTTTTAAAGGTTGAAGGTGAAGAATGATAATTTGGGTCTGATCAGGTATGTGAGCTGATCAGACAGGGAAGACCTTTTAAGAAGCAGAAAATGACCCATTAGTGTAATCCAACTCGTTTAAACGAGGACTTTAATATTTGATCTGTACACTTCACATGATGCATAGTTGTAGAGTCCAGCATTGCTAACTTTTGATCACTGCGTTCTGTTTCTATTTTTATTTCTATTATTTCTACAGGTAAATCTCCCTGTCGAAAACGCCGAATCTCTCAGCAAGAGATTAATAATCTACTGAAAGACTTCACACTAACATACACATTCAAACAGAGATGGTGCTTCTTGCTTCTGTAAACACAATACAGGATCCACATCAGCCTGAGGAGTGGTGAGCAACAACTGAAAACAAAGACACAGCAGGCTGCAGCGACCATAGGTAAGTACACTTTGACCATAAGGCTGATGTAGGTCAGATAAGTCCGTCTGGAGTTTTACTCTCAAGCTGTCAATTCAGATCCGTCTGTGATGCACTTTATGGATGACTTAATTGCCACATTGAAATGGCTTTTGTTAATGAGTTATAAATTATGGTAACTAAAAATCTCAACACAAAGAAATCTGTTCATACAATGCAAATGTCTTGAAGAACAAATCGGCTGAAAAGGATAAGTCTTGATTCATTCGTAAAAAGGGACAATACTCAGCAGAAATGTAGCCCTGAGTGAACACCAGCATAAAGACCTCTTCTTTAGAGTAAATCCTGTAATACTGCATGTAAATGTAATCTATACACATTCTGTACTGCATTGTACTGTCATTTTTGCTCCCTATGAGGGCTGTAATAAGGCTCCATCATGCTGTTAAAACATACAAAATGACCGCTGTGTTTTGCAACTTACACTTAAACCCAGGAGAAACATGCGGCGAGCCAGCAATGGCAGAAGCTTGGAGTGGACGGAGAAGGAACAAGATAGGCATGGGCCCGGTACCAAGGTTTTAAAGAGATACCGCTTCAGAAATCGCTAAAATTTCCATCGCACAGCTCTACTTCTTAAAGTCCTTTTATTAACTTGGCAGATAAAGTGCAAGAGTGACCTGAGTTTTCTCAAGGTGTGGAGCATAGAGTAATGCAGCACTGCCGCTCTTCAAGCTGTTGCTGTGCACTGCGGGTCAGCTTGCTAAAACAATGTAATACAATTTCCCCTTGCTTAAAAGAGAGACCCATTGGATTTTTTGGAAGCATTTCTGTTCACCCTCTTATCAAGGCAACCCTGCTTTCAAACTTCAATTGTTAAGCTACATATTACAAACATAGGAAAAATGTATGAAAAATAAAATAAAAATGATTGTGTAAATTCTGTATTTCTGCACAATTTATGCATCAAAATCAAAAAAGCAATCAATAAAAATGTTATAATTTTACTACAACTTTAGTAATGAATAAGTTAATTTAGCAGCAGTCAGGATAATTGTGGCTTTCCTGTTTTGACTATTTTGAACAAAAGGTGATGAGTTCATGTTATAAAGTTTGGTGCAAAGATGAAACCGTGATGTTTTTACACAGGTTACTATACAGGCCCATGCCTTCTATAAGACAAGCAGTAGTGATCACTGGCAGGATGGTATTCACCTGAATCAATAAAAGGGATGGAAAACTAAAATCTCTGCTGCCGATAAGACCCAGATGGACGGGAACTGATGCCTGCCTGAAAATAAACTATAACTCCAGCTTTAGACACCCGCTCCCCCAAAAAAGCCTTTTCCTTCTGGTGCAAATTCGTTCACCCTTTCCCTTTTTAACTCTGTCTTTACATCAGAAACCACAAGTACCAGCTTCCAACGAAGTATTTAGATGATCTCCAAGAGAAGGTGAAGTACTGCATTTTTCTCCCATCAGTCATTATGCAACTGACCAAATGTAAAGCGTTTACAATCAGAGAGAAAGTAATCTCGCCACATGTTACATTTGCTGTTTCACCGATTCGTCTGAAAACTTGTGGATCTTTGGAAGACATGGTGACCTTTTCCAGATGTCTTGGAGGAAAATGATTTCAATGCCGAGAAGGTTAAATGGCTTTTGGGTCGTCCCCACTCCGGAGAGGACGACTACGCGTCTGTGTTTGTGGCAGCCTCGATGGCTTCTGCAGGAAGCAACGAGGCATCACTCAGAATGGACGTGGTAGTGCACAGATGACGGAGTGTACTCAACACCACTGAGGAAAAACATAAAAGAAGAAGAAAATGAGTGTTAAAACAAAACCATCAATCAGTAAATTCAGCTTAACTGCTTAGTTGATCAATAATTCAGAACATCCTGCATGTCTTTACTGCCTGGTAAAGATGGTTGAAAAGCCTTAATTCACCTTTTTATTGCAGAACCATAATCCCACAATAAAATGAATAAAACAAAGAAGCCTTAATTTGAGAACATTCATAAATTAAGAGAAAAAAAATCTACAACAGAAGTTTATTTTTACGTCTCAAGTGAAATAATTTGGTACTTTTAACAATTCAAATAAAATAAATGCAAGTTAAACATAATTTATTCATACTGTAGTTTATTAGGTTCATCAATGTCCAGGATCTTCTAAAGAGTAATCCACAAATGTCCTTTTTTTGTTTCCCTGAGGCAGGAATATAACACGACACAGACGCCCCTCTTTCGCCCCAGGGCTGGACCAGGAGCCTTATGACTCTCGTCCCAACGCGCAGTGAGCAGGATGGTAAGAGTCAGAAAATTACACTGCTGGCCAAAACACAAGTCACCCCCTGGATTCAACTAAGCAAATAAGTATGAGCCTCCAGCTACATAGGCGTTTATCTTTCAGCTGGCAAACAAGCTATTTAACCCCAACTGATTCATTTCTTGAACCATAATGTCGAAAGACATATCCTGTGATCGTGGAAAAGATGTTAGGCCATTTAAGGTGGGTCAAATAATTGGCATTAAGCAGAAAAAACAAATAAGGAGACAACAGAAACAACAAAAATTGGGTTAAAAACTGTCCAACATATTGTTAACAAATGGTAGGAAAGTAGGGAATTGTTGTCTTTGAGAGAGAAATGTGGTCAGAAAAAAAAATCCCAAAAGATCGTGATCGATGATCACGTTTGGTCAAAGCAACGTTTGGTCAAAGCAGATCAAAGAAAAACAACAGTAGAGCTCAGAGTAATGTTTATGACTGAAAGTCAAGCCATTTCCAGACAAACAATGCAAAGCAAACTCCAGGTTTTGGCACTGAACAGCTGTGTAGCCTCACAACTAATCAGTGAGGCTAACCAAAAACACAAAAAAACTTTAGTTTGCTCTGAAGCCATGGAAGAAGGTCCTGTGGCCTGCTGAGTCCAGATTTCCCCTCTTCCAGAGTCATGGGCGCATCAGGGTCAGAAGAGAGGCAGATCAAGTGATGCACCCATCATGATGATATCAGTCCCCAGATCCCAATCTATGGAAACCCTGTTGGGTGAGCTGAAAGGCTGAGACTTGTGAAACCCGCTCTGTTTGCTTCAACCTTTTACAAAGAAGACTAGGTGCTGTCCTATTGGCAAAAGGGGAGTTGTACAAAATATTAACAGCAAGGGTGCAAATAATTGTAGCACCAGTGATTTTCTTTAGAGCCAAATATCTCTTAATTTGAGTTTTTTTTAAGCACTAAAATATTTTTCAAAAAAGCTTTCAGTTAAATTATGCTAATACAATTTAGATTGAGTTAATGTTAAGGTTTTTACACCTATTTTTAGCCAGAAAGGTGAAGAACTTTACCAGAAAGAATTCAGAGTAAAAAAAAAAAAAAAAAACATAAAACCAAAACCTGCAAAAATATTTAAGTTACATTTCAGCTATAAAGAACATAGAATATGACCCGTTTTTGTTTTTTCAAATCTAATGGAGCAAAGCAAAATTTCTCACAGACATTAGGAAAACTGTGCTAAAAGTTTCTTTTTGGTTTCTGAAAACAACTTCCTCCTTTAGCTGAAGGCAGGATTATTAAGAAAAACAAACCGATGACAAGGTGAATCTGTGGGCTGAAAGAAATGTAACTGCACCACAATAAGCAGAAATACTGAGCATTTCCACAGAGAGGATGGATAGTTTGATAAAACCCCAGAAGATTTACAGCACAGACACCCTTTTCCCTGCCAAAAAATAACCCCACCTCTAATTCAGACAACAGTTTACTTTCTCAAGCAACAGCACAACACAGAAGGGAAAAGCCCTTTATGAAGCTGATGTAAATGACACATTAATATATTAATATTCATATTCCAGCCCGACAGTCGACCTATGTTGATGACCAACTAAGAGCTACATATACTGATGAGTTATCCTGAAAATACTGACTTCAGAGCAGAAATAGTTTGTGGTATTTCAAAGAAAGATCAGAAGCTAAAAAAAAAAAAAAAAAAAAAAAAAAAAAAAAAATCTGCATTCTTATGGCAACTGTAAAAGATAAGCAGAACATTTACAGGAATTAGCTCCCACAAAGTTATTTAGATTTTTACCCTAGTCCACCAAATAATAGGTAATACTGATAAGTATTACTTAAAGTAAATATTACAGGTAACATTTTCAAAATTACTTATAAGAAACAAAAACCCTGTTGCTTAATTTAGATGCAATGCAAGACTACAAAAATAATTAAAGTAAAAGTCCCTTAGAAGAAAGTGCTTCGGCTCGTTAAGCCAGTAAAAGTGTTCTCATCTCTCATTCAGCTAATTATGAGGGTGCTGCTGCTGATGTACCACAGAGATGTACCACTGATTCTAAAAAACTAGGGATGCACAGATATGAAAATTTGGGCCGATACCGGTATATAAAAACATATACCGATATGGTATACGGTATATTTCCCTACACTTTCGACACCGTGGAAAATCAACCACACCATTTACATCGCTTCTCTGCTCGAGTTAAACACTCCCACATTCCTGCGCCGCATCACTATCGCTGTCACATGACCAAACAAACACCACATGGATAACACCCCCTGAAACACAGACAGAAACGTCAAAAAGATGGAAATAAATAAACATCGGTTGTCAATATCGCCCCGCTGTAACTTATCAGACCGATGCAGATACGTTAAAAATTGCCTAACATCAGCCGATACAGATGTTGATGCCAATATATCGTGCATCCCTATAAAAAAAACATCAACAATCAGCATGAGTTTACTAAAATTTAGAGAACTCATTCATGTATTGTGGTTGATGACATAAGGGTCAACTCTACCTTTTCCACGGCAGCACAAAACTCCACAAGCTATGTTGTGAAATCTATGTTGATGTGCATTGATTTAAAAATGCTGAACATTTTCTACCTAAGAGTCAATACATTTAAGATGAGAAAAACTAGAATGCACTAACATATTTTAAATAAAGGTTAGGAAGCTGGGTTGTCTCAAGAATTTTATTGGACTGAGCACCTTGCAAAGGGGTGATGGAAAACTTTCATATTACAATCTCTAATTTCTAAAGTCAGACTTAGTTTTGAGGCAAATGACTAACAGTGTCTTGAGAGAGTAATCACGCCCACCTAACTTCTCAACATTTTGGCAAATTACAACCACAAACCTCAGTGTCTTATTGGGGTTTTATGTGACAGATGAACGCATAGTAGTTTAAAACTTTTTAAATTGAGCATACATTTGTATTCAGCTCCCTGGATTAATACTTGGTTTTAGAATTGTTTTTTTTTTTTCACAGATGTAAATCTTTTGGGGTATGTCTATAGACTAAAGCCTTTGTTCATTCTTTGCTTAAATAGATAAAGGACAGACTGGAGGAAAATATTATGTGGACATCAATTTCAAGTCTTGGCACAGGCTCAAAATAGGATTTAGGTCTGGACTTTGACTAGGACACTCTAAAACACCCCAGTCTCAAGCTTCTAGCAGCCTCTAGCTGGTTTTCTTCTAGCATTGAAATGAAATTAGCGCCATCTTTCGTTCCACCAACACGAGCTTCTTTTTTCCTGTTGAAGAAAGCCATCTCCACAGCATGAAGCTGCCGCCAGCAGGTTTCATTTTGGGGAGAGTGTGTTCAGGGTATTACTTTGCAGAAAGTTCTTCTTATGGTTTTCTTTCAAGAATTCAACAACAGATTTTCCCACCTGAGCTTTTGACTTCAGCAGCTTCTCCAGAGTTATGGGCCTCTTGGCAACTTCCTTCATTAATGCTCTCCTTACCTGGCTTACGAGTTAGATGATGTCTTATAGGTGATGTATTTATAGCTTCAATGCTCTTCATAATCATGACAGGTTGATAATCAGGTTTATATTTGTAAAAAAAAACAAAAAAAACACCAAGTACATCACAATGATGTGCTACTTCCTGTTAGTCGGACACATCAAATGCAATTAAAATTGAAGTTTGAGGTTATAATGCAACAAAATGTGAAAAAGTATAAGAGGTTTAACTAACTTTAAAAGCCACCTTATATCAAGGAAAATACAGACAGAAAAAGTTGAAAAGAAATTCTGGCTCATAACTACAGATGATCGGTAACCAATGGATTATTACCTAATCACAGTTTTAAAAAGTAATGCTTTACTTACTGGGTCTGAGGACAGGAAGGGAGCAGTGATTGTCGAGCCACTGCAGCGTGGTATGACAAAGCTCTTCTCTGCTCGTCGTTGACACCATACCACTGAACGACTCAAACAGAGGTTTGATGATAATGCTGAACTGAAGCACACTACAGTCAAGGACAACTTTAGCACAGTCCAACAACAGAAACAGTCATACAATGTAATGAATTATATCTAAAACATCCACAAATGAACATTTGCATGTGGGAATATGACAAAATATTACCAGGGATGTATGATATCATGAAAACTTGCCATTATCATAACACCCCCATGATTCTCCATACGTTTTAGCATCTTGGTCACTGAAATCTGGGTAGACCCTCAGGTCTCTGGGTGGGGCTTAAAGGTCAAGACCGAACAAAACAGATTCAAAGGCTCACTTAGCAGACAGAGACTCAATTGAGTCCAGTTGGATTTGTTAAATACAAATTTCTTACAGCTAAACTTGGATCCTATTCTAAAGGGGGAACAATTAAATTATTTGTCTTGTCCCAAGTAATTAAAAACCACCTGGGTACCATAGGCTCATCAGTCCAGTTGAATCTTCATAACCTTAGTATTGTTTTTGAAAAGACTCTGAAATATCACAAATCATTTACTCAAAATTGGCTTCTTTCAGCTAGGAAAATCTCAAAATGGAGAACCCAAGTGGTAATACATTCATCCGTCTATTCCCATTTACACTACTCTATCTTTACATATCTAAACAAGAAGAAACTCCAGCGCCTCCAGGTGGTGCAAAACTCTGCTGCAAGACTTATAACATTACCCCTGTCCCTGCACTCAACTTCTGTGAAGTCTTATAAAGAATGGCTGAAAACACAATTGTTTACACAGGCCTTTAACTAAATGAGTTTTCTATTATTTTATACTCTTATGTTTGTATAGGTGCATGTTTGCATTGGTTTACATTTAAGTGTTGGTTTTATGATCATCTTCTTTATGGTATTGTGTATGTGATTGTGTTTCTCTATATTTTACTTTTTCTAAATTTTTTTGTAAAGCAGTTCGTAATTGTTGAGAAGTACTAGTTAAACATTACTTGCTTACTGTAGGAGATCTGGTCTGCAGACTAACAAATCTAAGCGGTTTCTTAAGGTGTGCCTATAACAACTTTTGAGGATCAACCGGAAAAACAAACACCAATCCAGAAGTTTTGGTCCAGCACACATAAGAAAATGAAACACTAATGACAGGGCGTACCCTTTTACCAAAAGGTGCCAAAGATAAAGATGCACCAATTAGGCTTTTCCTGGCCGATGCCAATTTCTGTTTTTCTTTGAGGTCTGATGTGTTGATCACACTTTATTTTCATAGCACTGTAATAAAGAAAAGAGGGAAAAAAGAAATCTAAGGAGGGTCCAGCAGATAGTCGAACCTCGGATGTAGGAGGAACAATGCGTTTTTTGTCCTGGCCGTGGAACACTGGACCAGCTCTAAATCATCAGCAGGGTCCGGAGGATGCATGGGAGTTCGCCCAACCGGTCTACATGTGCTTGGTGGACTTGGAGAAGGCGTGTCCCTCTCCAAGATCGTGTCCCTCCGGGAGTCCGGTGGGGGGGTACACCAGGAGTATGGGGTACCGGGCCCCTTGATACGGTGCCAGAGTTTGGTTAAGTCGGGCTTGTTTCCGGTGAGAGTTTGACTCCGCCAAGGTTGCCCTTTGTCATCGATCCTGTTCATAACTTTTATGGGCAGGATTTCTAGGTGCAGCCAAGGTCTCTTTGCTTAAGCTGCTGCCCCCGCGACCAGACCCCAGATAAGCAGAAGATGGATGGATTTACAGATTACACTAATGAGTGTTAGCTCTCAGCCAAACCAATATGTTCGTAAGTTTTCCAATGACACTCTTATACTCAGCTTGCGTGATGTTCACCAACTGCATAATAATTCAGATAAGGCAGTGGAGATGCTGGTGGATCAGATGGAGACCTCTTCCTGGATGTGGTGCCCATAAACTTCAAATATCTGGGAGCTCACTGATGCCATTACCATCTACACTTTCTCCAAAGACTCGGGTATGAGGATTTTCTACAATACGGCAATTGAGTGCATCTTAAAAGGGATATTCCATCCCTACGTGAAATTTTGTCTGTTGCCATATATCCCAGAGTTAGATAAGTGGGGAAAAGCATTTTTTAACCAGCCCAGTCATTCTCCTAATCTGGCAGCGGTCCATTTGCTTTAATTTAGCATAAACAACGGAAGTGAATTGTAACAGCTAGCATTTCATGTGCAAAAGTCATGAAAATTACTCAATGATCTTAATTATTCCTGGTCACCTCAATAATTATATCGATTGCAAATGAATATAAGTAACATGAAGGAAATACAGGAGCCTATTTAGACTTGGGACAACATCATGTCAAAGCATCTGTGTAAGCTGCCGCTGCAAGGCACAAGGACATGATGTAGCGTTCGCAAAACATATGTGATATCGGGATATCGTGAAAGACTCAGTGGATATCATACATATGGTGTTTGTTTCACTTAGTTATTTGGGATAGGGAGGCAATTGTATTGGGGTGATAGACACCTCAAATTGTGTTTTCCACGTAATGATCTCACTGCGTACAGTGTGCCTTACATATTGGCAAACACCAAAAAATACTAAAGACAACCCTTTTCAATGTGGCATAAATTTCAACATTCTGTGAGTTTAAAAAGCTGGTATTCTCAGTAAGTCATTCCAACTTCACCCTTCAAACAGCCATGAACACACGACGTCACTTAATGGACGAGCATCACCACCTGGCCAAAGCGTGCATTCAGGCCAGTGGCAGGCAGCCAGATGTTGCATGTGAACTTGGTGCATCTCAAAGTGTCATCAGCAGACTTGCATCAAGACACATAACTAATGGAAGAGTTCATGAAAGACTCAGGAGTGGAGCCCCACGAGTGACAGACCGCAACGATGACCAGTACCTAAGGACCTATGCACTCAGACATGGTCATGCAACTACCACACAGCTGCAGGCCCGTTTACGAGATGTGAGGGGTACTTGTGTTTCCAGACAAACCATTCGCAACCGACTCCACTGCTTTGCCTTGAATGCCAGACGACCGTTGCAGGTGACTACTGACAACAAGACACTGCTGTGAACGTTTGCAGTGAGCACAAGACCATGTGACCTGGACAATGCAGCAGTGGTCTACTGTCCTATTCACTGACGAGTGTCGGGTCACCTTGCGCAGAAATGATAGTCAGCGTTGCTGGAGAAGGCGAGGTGAGCGATACGCCGAGGTCAACATGGTCCCCAAGGTTAGCTTTGGTGGAGGACGTGTAACAGTCTGGCAGGCATCTCCAGTCAGCGCAAAACTGATTTGGTTATTGTTGATGCTCAGTCACTGCACGTTCTTACCTCAGAGACATCATAGAACCCATCATCATCCCCCAATTTCACCAGCACAGCCCCAACTTTCTGTTCATGGATGATAATGCTCCACCACATTGGGCCAGAATTGTCACAGCTCGACTTGGTATGGTATGGCCAGCAATGTCCCCTGACCTGAACCCCATAGAGCATGTCTGGGACCAGCTGAAGCAGAGACTGGATGGTGTACCCCACCCCCACGTGACCTGGCAGAACTGCGTGTAGCACTTGTGGAAGAGTGAAACGCATTGCTTCAGGAGAACATCATGTGCCTAGTGAGGAGCATGAGACGTCGCTGTCATTGCGGCAAATGGTGGAAACACCTGCCTCTGACATTGTCAGTTTGTGTTATTTGGGGCTACCCTTGTTATTGTCTAAATTTTTGGGGTAATAAATATTACACTAATGAAAATGTTGTTTCTTTTCATTCATTATTAGTAATATCAAAGAATACTTTTATTTAATTAAAATTCAGACCAAACAGGAATAGCACTCATGTAAAAAACAATATCCCTAACTTATTGTGACTAGTGTATACCATCCTCAGACAGGCAGACAACATTTTAACAACTCTCTCTCATGTTCTTCCCTCTGAGTACATCTTAATAAACTCTGTATGAAGCATAACCAGTACAAGCATTCATTCCTGTCTGCATCAATTAAAGTTATCAATAAAGACAGGGCAGGAAATGAAGCTACCTAAATAACCAATTCCTCCATTTAGTTAATTTATTTAGAGGTTGGGGAAGCAAGTGTCGCTTCCAATGTGTTTTAAATGATTAGGTGATTCTTTAAATAATGTTTTTATCAAGCTTCATACTTTGGGATGTTGGAGAATACTGCAATATGTCAGTGCAGTGTAACCCTTATATCCGAGGCAAATTTCTCCGAATGGAGACAAATAAGGAGACTTTGAATTAATCCACAAGAGTGTAAAACGGTGACTAAAAAGCAGCCAGTCAGAATAAAACAAAGAAGGGAATTTGTAAAAAACAAAAACAAATAAATAACTCTGGACCATCACAAGAGTGGTTCTGTGCCCTTATCCAGCAGACGATCCGTGCTGCTTAGAGATTGTTTTGAGATTGTGCCAATTCCCTGATGGGTCTTTCAGAAAACCAAAAAAAAAAAAACCCAAAGGCTGTTCAGAAAGCTCTAAAATAATGCTGTAATTTCCCTTTGCAACGGAGTATGATGCAACAGAGAGCACTGCGAACGGCATTACTGATTATCTGTCCATGCAATCTGCTTTTCTGAAGATGTTTCACTGTGAAGACCTACTGTGGCTACAGAATTACCCAAGAAGGACAATCTGAGTCACTTAAGAAATTACTCAGTGCAAGAACATCATGTCTCACTGGTTCCCACACATACATTCATGACATTCTTTACTGAAATAATGTAATAACAGCATCCATTTTTCCATTTGTAATAAAAACACAGCTACAACTAGACGTGGGCTTTCTACATGCGCCTGCCAGTGTGCGTACAGATACTCCTGTCTGCATCTAAAAAGTAATTGGAACAACTTCTAAAATTCGATTTACTTCAAGTATAAAAACTGGAGCATGTTCTCGTTGAAGGATACGATCCAGAACTTCCAGTTCTGGAGAGTGCGACTCTTCACATATTCATTGAACTTGTCCTGCATGAGATCTGAGCGATTCTTTCTCATCGGCACGCCTGTCGCAGGCAGCTGCTCCTGACACAAGCTGTTGGGGAGAGACAGGGAGTTAATTTCTAAGGCATGTGTCAAACTTGACTTTGGTGAAATGTGAACATTTGATCCTAGTTTAGTGTGTGAATGTTTGTGACGTAGCGGCAAAAGGCTATTAAAGGGTAATTGGATTCTCTCTGAAGGCATTTCAGCTGATAGTTTTACTGCTCAGAAACATAGAGAAGAGATAGTATTTAACACCTTATCATTTAAAAAGGGGATGTACTAGAGCCATAAGGGTTTCCATTTACAGTTGTGTTAAGTATTCATACCCTGACAAAATGTCAGTTATTGGCCATTTTTCCAGAGCATGTGAATGAAAAATAAACATTATTTAATAGTTAAAGGTTTAAGTGAAGTAATTTATTTTCAAACAATTGTGTTTCCCCTTTTAAGCTAAATGACAACAAAAAATATATATACCCAAATAACCTTGATCAAAGTTTATGTCAATGAGAGTTTGAAATGTTTTGTTAGTAGTAGATGAGGTACTTAATCTTATCAGATTGTAAAGTTCCCCTTTCGTCTTGGCAAAAAGCCTCCAGTTCCTGTAAATTCTTGGTCTGTCTTTCTGAATTAATCTTGCCAACTTCTTAGTAACTTTCTTGCTTCCCCCAAAAAAACATCCATGATCCACCTCTGTGTTTCACAAGGAAGAGAGTCCTCAGGCCAGGGGTTTGCCACCTTTACAATACAAAAACAGGGATTTTTGCCCCAAGTCCAACTAAATAAAACTTGTTTAGAGGCACAAATATGACAATAGGTTCTGTAAATGTACATCTCATAATGTCCTATAAACATCTACTATAAGAAATGTGTTGTCATTTAAAGAACTAGTGTGTGATTTCTATTTTATGGTAAGAAAATACAAATAAAGCCCTTGTTAGAAAAAGATGGATACATTTTTCCTTGATGGGATGTTGATATTTGTAAAAAGAATTACGTAAAAAGACTTAAAAATAGATCTAGAAAAATATTCCTGGTAGTTTTACTGGCATTCTGTTGTGGAAATCCATGGAAACACTGCTAAAACCGACATTTGTTATTTTATGTATTATATTATTTATCATACATATATATGAAAGGATCTAGGTCTTTTTTTAAATCAGTATTAAGCAAAGTTATTAAGAGCCATTATGAAAGGTTCAAAAAGCCAGTTGCGGCTCTGGAGCCGCAGGCGGCAGACTCCTGCCTTAGGCCTCGTTGACTCTGGTCCAAATGAAGCATTAAAAATTGTAAATTTGCTCCAGCAGTTTTGAGGCCTATTTTTGTGTTGCATTGTTTAGTGAAGTAAAGGTTTTCTCCTGGCGACTCAACCATGCAAGCCTGTTTTTTTTCTGTTCTACCTCATGGTGTGTCAGAGCCACACTGCTTCTTTCACAGAGTCCTGAATATCAGCTGCAGTTATTTGTGGGGTTTTCGAATCATGAAAAATGTTCCTAATCAGTTTGAACTCTCCTGATTGAAATTCCCAATTCCTTGGCTTTGTTTTTAAGTGCTTTCCCTGCCTTATGCAGCTCCGTCACCTTCTCCCATGGCTTCTTAGAGCTGTGGGGGAAAAGCTAAACAATTCTCAGAGTCCAGCAGCACTGGATGAAGGCCAGAAACTCCCGGACTTTGTGTGAACTCAACAACCACAAGCAAACAGATAACAGGTGAGGATGGTTACGATTGTGAACCATTTAAGCCCATGTGTATTAGTCTGTTAGTAAGTTATAAGGCCAAAGCTTTTCAGGTTGGATAAACTTTTGATTCAAAAAGAACAAACACAATTGCTTGATAATGAACTGCTTCACCCACCCACTAACAATGAGAGAAATAACAGTTTTTGTATCAATATTGTTTTCTGAAAAACTATGAACACAAACAAAAAAATCTGAAATTCTGCCAGGGTATGTAAACTTATGATCAGCCTGCATCTATTATACTTTGTTTGTATAGTTACTTCTAATCTATAACTTGGTCAAATATTCATAGATCTCCAGTAACAACAAACAACAAACAAACAGAAAGCGCTGTTAAAACGAAAATTAAGCTCATTTATTAACTGTACATATTTTACTATAAACAAATTCTCCCATTACAGTAAAATTACAAAATTAATACCAAACGTGTCATTAATTATTGTTCTTAGAGCAGCTGTAATTCTGACAGACCTAATGGATGTATTGAGCTCCTCTATTTCCTCTCGTAGCCTCTTGACCTCGTCCTGCAGCTGCTGCCTTTCCTGCTGGAGCTTCCCAATGTGCTCCACCGTCTTCTGGAGTGTCACCGCATTTGTAATCTAGAGGCAAACACCAAAGAAACATGGTTGCAGGTAAATATTAGGAGGTTTGTAAATAAATCGGCTACAGAGGTTTTTTTAATCAATTGAGTACATACAGTAGACTTACATTAGATTGCGACTTGAGAGTGGGAACAAGGTTGCTGAGTGTCTTAAAGCCAATGTTGATATTTGATCGTCTCTTTTGTTCAGCTGATATGTGGCGGCTCTGTTGCACAACATAAGTCATTAGGTAATATTAAAGTGATAAAAGGAAACAGAGGATCAATCAAACTAGCTCTAAGCTGTGATAAAACCGTAACACAAACACAAACCTGATTGTGTTCACTCTTTACCAGAGGTTTACTGCTGCTGCTGATTATAGATTGAGGACTAGGAACCTGATCTAAACCACATGGTGACCCTTGACTGGCTCCTCGCTGACTATGACCTACAAATAAAAACCTCAGTTATTTAAAATGAAGTAATTTGCAAAAGCTTTCCTACTATTTCCAAGGGTAGGAACACCTTTACAAGGCACTGTAGTTTAGATTCTCAAAGATTTGATCTGATGGAGAAATCTCACCAACACTTGAGGGATCGTTCTGATTTTTTCTGAAACAAGACTTGTCATCAGGGACAACAGGCTGCGGCGACTTCTGAGGCAAAACCTGAAACCCAGGGGCCTGACATAGATAACAGCAGCTTAAATTACATATTCAAAGACTTGAATCCAAAAGAACAAACAGCCAAAGTTTACTTGGTAAAAAGTTATTTTCACCACCAGAAAATCAAAATGTTGCCACTGTGTAATTTGTAGCTGATCTGGGAAAACAAAATAAAACCTTACCGCTCCCAGGGGGGAAGGAGTAATAACCACGCCGGTGGTGGGTGGAGATGTAACAATCACTGCATTAGCATGACCTGGAAAAGGGGCTGAAAGGATGTGTGAATTCATATTTGAAAAAATAATAAATGAGTTATCACAAAGAGGACTCTAGGAATCATCATGCGGGAAGGTGATGGGAGACCACAGACCTGTAAGGATGAATTGGGAAGAAGGGAGGGTGTTTGCAGGAGCAATCCTTGGCACAGGACGGACTTTGCTGGAGCTATTCGATGGGAAAGGATGAGGCAGAGCGAAGGCCTGAGGATGCTGGATGGGAGCGGAAGACAGCGGAGCGACGAGCTGAAGGTGGGATGGAGGAGCTGAGATGTGGCCGACAGTGCTGGCTGTGTTGCTCGGGGTGACAGTGGAGGGGGCTGTGTGCGTTATGACAGAGGTGGCTACAGTTTCATCTAGCACTGAGCTGCTGTTCAAGGGTGAGGGAATCATTGGTGCTGCAGAGGATAAGTTCTGACCCGGGCATGGTACCAGATGATTGTGGGATAAGGGCTGGGAGACGGAGGAAGCTCCCGATTGATTGTTGGAGACCACCTGCCCGACAAACAGAGGCATGTAGTTCTGTACATAGGCCCCTCCGCCCCCATCTGTCTGACTGGTCTGGCTGTGGATGGGCAGTGAGCCTGCAGGGTTAATCTGGTTGGATGAAAGCTGCAAAGACGACATTAACGGGGCCTGGCAAAGGACAACAGAAGAGAAGAAACTGATTTTGATCTTTCTTACAGCACAACCTCTTGAAGAGTTGACCATGGTCTTTGAAAGTTAATGTTAGCAGGAAACTTTCTGTCTTCTGCTGGTTAAGATCAAGCTGATCTTTTTTCAATTTATTTCAGGAATGGTGGTTTAAAAATGTTAACCCTTTAGTTCAGTCACAACCAGGTGCATTTGACTATAACGTTTAATTTTACTTTATGGGACTGTTAAAATACACAAACGGATAGAAAAACATTTGTGGGACAATCGATAAGGTTATAAATTAAACTGAAAAAAACTCAAAGAGCTCAACTCACGTTAATTGTGAACTCCCTACACTGATTTATACAACAGGTTTACTATTGCAAAAATGTCTATGAATACAAATTTGTAAAATATTCATCTTAGGTACATTTCAAACAGATCTGGATTAGTTCAGACTTTGAACAAACTTTTGTCCAACCTTGATCCAAGAAAAGCTCAAACTCAACTTATTTTAATAAAAAGATCTTTTTGATTTTTAATAGGGTCAATGTAGGTCAGGGTTCCTCAACTTCAGTCCTTCAAAGCAACTTTTGCAACGTGCAAAACACCGTGTGGCCGAAAACTTTCACTGCAAATTGTCCTGAACACACAGTGAAACATGGTGTTGGCAACATTATGACATGGGGATGCTGTTGGTTAACAGGGAGCAGGTCAGAGTTGATCGGTAAATCCAGGGCAATGTAGGGAGAAAAAAAATGTATAGGCCATTTATTACACAACGTTACGGTGGAAAGGTTTAGATTAAAGCATTGTCATGTTTTAGAATGGCCCAGTCAAAGTTCAGGCCTAAATCTAATTGAGAATCTGGGACAAGACTTCAAAATTTCTGCTCACAGACACTCCCCATGCAATCTGACTAAAACTGTGCCATTTTGAAAAACGAGCAAAAATGTCAGTTTCTTGATGTGTAAAGCTGGTAGAGACGTACCCCAAACTGCCCCCAGCTGTAGCTGTAGAGAAAGGTGGTTCTATAAAATACTGATTCAGTCAGGCTGCAGAGAAATACACGCATGCCATACCGTTCAAGAATATTTTTATAAGCTTGTATAATCTTCCTTCTACTTCACAATTATGCAGAACTCTGTGCTGGTTTATAAGAAATAAAATACACTGACATTTGTGGTCATAACCTGGCAAAATGTGAAACTGGTCTAAGAGTATAAATACCTTTGCAAGGCACCATAAGTATGTACAAGCCATTGTATAACATGAGAGAAGGAATAATTTTTTTATAACTGGCTAAACTTCACAGAAAAAAAAAAAAACGGTATAAACAGCCATTGTGCTCAAATTATTTTCCTAGATAATGACAGAGAAATGTATTTTCTTGCTACATCACCGTTTTATAACAATGGTAATAAATGTGTTTGTTCATGTTTTATCTGAATTCTCTGACGTTGAGGCGAGACTCAAATACAGACCAGTTAATGGTAAATAAAAGGGATACACCGGCCATTTATGTGACGACAGCACAAGCTACTGTTAATATTAAGGTGTAAAAAATCCATATCAGATATGTGCAACAACTTAATAATTGATCAGTTTAGCCAGTCATGTGTAAAACTGATAAACCAAGTTTAGTGATGTTATTTTGTTAAACTAATTTTACATGTAGCTACATGAAGACAGGAAAGTGACAGAAGTCTGTAAAAGTTACCATAAATTCTACCTTAGTTTATAAAGCAAAAAAAAGAAGTTATTTTGGAGCGTGTTAGGGACTGAGCCTTGGGTTGGTGTTTACCTGAGACTGAGAGCTGCTGCTGGGTTGAGGGGTGACAGATGTTGCAGTGGGGGAAACAGAGGGAAGGAGAGGCTGACGGAGGCTGTGAAATAAGTCTGGAACAAGAGGCTCTATGTTAGCCGGAGGTTAGTAAAATCACACTACGCTTTACGTTAGGCTAAGCTGACTACTACTGCAGTGTTACTAGAACATGTGTGTGCCTGGTTCCTATACTATGTGCTCTATTAGTTTAGAGGTACTACTGCTGCTGTGGTTAGAACTGTATTGCAACCTTGGAGTGGATCGAAGGAGTCCATGAAGTCCAGGTTGGGTTGTAAGGGGATCAGTCCTGGTTGGATCATGTCTGCATTCCCTGCGTGAGCTTCCGACATTGGAGGGAGAGGTGGGGTCAGCACGCGGGAAACATAGTTATATTTGAAACAACTCTGGGAAAATGTATACAAAAGCCTAAACGTAATTAATATGAGTCCTGAAGGAAAACTTCTCACCAATCTCCCTTGGGTTGGGTAAGCCCAAAGGCTGGTGTGCAGCCAGCGTGGAGAACAGTGTGTCTGAGAACTCAGACATCAGAACGTCCATGTCAAAGAGGGTGTCCATCTCCATGGGGGCAGGCGGTTCAATATGCCTGCGAGTCATTCGACGCACAGCAGCCTCTTCATCCTGATAAAAGGAAGTACGGAGCATGTCTGGAAAGACTTCTCCAAACAGCGATAACTGCTCCTCTGGCCCCTTTAAATATTCAAAATGCAACCACCAAGCGGGTTAATGTCACACAAGCATGCAGCGTGGAGTACAGCCACCAAGGAGTGGAACAATGTTAACTCAAGCACTGATCTTAAACTAGTATTTCCTGTGCAAAACGTCAAGTTATTTAAGTGTTCATCCCCAGGAAGTAATCAGACCAGGCATGAGCCAGTTACTGATAAAAGGCTATTTCAGGGTTTTCAAAAGTTAGGTCCTGCAGTTCAGAAACGTTTTAATACGACCACAGAAAAAGTGCCAAAGTTCTCCGCCTACTTAGAGCATAGAGAAAAGCAATCCCTTCAGCAACCTTTGCTCAGCGCTTCTGGTCAGCTGGCTGAAAAATGGCCTCTATCCTTCGTCAATGAGAGAGACAAATTTCACATTAAGTCAAGTCAAATGTTTTACGGCTAATGTGGTAAACATCACCAACAGTTTGATGTAAATAGTGCAGTGCATTAAGACGGACTCTGAGGGGCACAAAGCTTGCTAAGCAAAGCAGATATAGTGAGGGCTCATGGGAGTTGAGGGCCATAATTGCCATATGTGTGTCTATGGATCAAAATCAGAAAAAAATAAATGCAATAGAAAACATGATTATAATCTTAGTAATCAGTATGTTGCATCACTTTAGTAGGAGCCAGGAATAATTGTTGCTTTTTTAGTTTTGATCAAAACATTTTGATTAACACATTTCTGTTTTATATTTATGTGTTAATACTGTGTAACAATGGTATTGGTTTACATTTCTACTTTCAAATTTTAAAAACCTTGCAACTGTTCTTGTCATATCTGTAATATGTGAACAGATCTGTAATATTTTTTAACCTTTGGAGTATCATCTTTTACTGGATAAGTTATGTTTGTCTCAATTTTTTACTTAAATACCATGAATACTGCTGTATTTACACTAAAGGTTATAATCATACAGGAAGAATCTCTAACTGGCCCATGCCTAGATCTGACAGGTTACAATTTGGATGCATCAATAACAAAGATCACAATAATTCATCAAGTGACAGAATACACAGGAAATTACCCATCAAGCTGTGCAATCACAGGTGAGCATAGACTATAAATATAGAGTTAGCTACAACAGTAGAAACCTATTGTCAAAACCAAACTCCAAGCAAATATTGTACCTCTTTGCTTACACTGGCGACACTGACATTACTAAAACAATAAAAGCTGACACCGTGCAAATGTATAGTGTAACCACCTCAAAAAATAATGTTTCAAAACAAAACTTCATTATTGTGTTATTTACTACATACATGGGACATTGCACAGGAACTTTGAAAAATATGTAATATTTTATTCCGTTTGTGTCTCTAACTTTTGTTCAAAGCTGTATGTGCACATGCTGTGTCAGTCAGCAAATTACAAGGATCCTTCAATGTTTCCATTTCCAAATTTTCCACCAGTTTTTTTATTACATTATGAACCCATCAAGTAAAAAAAAAACCAAAAAACTACTTGGTTTTATTATTTTTAGTTTTGCTTTAGTTTTGTTTTTTTACAAATCATTAAATAACACATTGCTGAAGCAGGTGTCCTATTCAGTGGTAATGTAAAGGGCCATTTCACAGTTTTCTTTGGACATCTGGACAAATTTAGGTAAGCTACAATCTTTAAACTGTACAAAAGTCTGTACCGGATTATCCTTTTTTAAATACAGATAATTCAAATCCTAGTTTGTGATGAATAAAAACAGGAATTTTAATGCTTGCTTTGTGCTTTGGCATTTAAGTTGAACAAAGTTGAAGAACCTTGGATTTAATTTAAAGCCAGTAGAAGGATCTAGAGACAAAAAACAAAACAGCTAAATGATTTGATTACTGATAAATGTGTGTTTGTCACCAAAGGCTGCCAACCAAATTGAAATCAATGTAAGAAGTCCTTTTTTCAGAAATTCAGATTTGTACTTTTTAGATAACGGCATAAAATATTAAATATGGAAACTTATCATTTTTCCCTACTAATTAAGGCTTGAAAAATTATATAACCATTTGTAGGAACCCTAAAGATTATAAGGTAAATTAGGTGGTAGCAGCAAAGATACTTTTGGACTGTATAGTTCTAAAATATCGATCATAAAGTTTTTTTTTTTTTTATGTGAGCGTAAAAGAGTATTTAATTTGTGTCAACGAAGATAATGTGCTTGTGCCATCATAACTGCTCCATACCTTAAGTAAGCTGGAAAGATCATCATCTTTGTGCCTCTGTAGCTGCAAAACAGTAAAAGCAACATTGAATGTTTTAAAACAAAAAAAAATAATAAACGGGAATAGTTACAGGATTCTCTTCCAGTCAGAGCATTCCACTGTATTATAAAAGAAAAACATAATACCCTTTTTTTGAAATATGTTCTCCATTTGTGATATTCTCTTATCACAATTTCAATTCTTCTTTTCCAGTTTTTCGCATCTGAAGCAACAGCCTGTAGACAAAAGAAGAGACACAGGAAGTTAAAGTCAGCAAAAAGTTTAAAGCACCTTACAAGGAGGTAACAGAGAAAACATCAAGCAAAAAAGGACAAAACTGTACAGAATGATTTGGTCACAGTTGCCACAATATTCTGTCCTTACCTCTGCAGGACGATGGACATCCACATCCATATTTCCATCTAGTGGAGTTACAAAGTGGCAAACAGGATTTCCCCTTTTCTCTACATCTGAGGAAAGAAATCAAAATCTAAATTCATTCATTTCAAAAAAATAAAATAAACTCCATTCTTTTCTATTCCAAATATAGACATAAGCTCAAAAAATGGGATCTTGACAAGGCAGGTTTATCAAGAATGCAGGCGCAAGTTTCCGAAGGACATGCAGACCGGAGACGATCCAGTAAAAAGTCATAAATCAGGTCATCCATTAAACAGAGCTCAAACATATTTATCTGACTCGCATAAATGAAAAGTATAATTAAAAAGAAATCCAACTCACTAGCGGCGCATTAAAGTTTTAAAGATGCACCAATAGTTGTATTGGTAATGTAACAGGAAAAATAGTCTTATAGTTAATAAGGTCGTGGTAAATGCTAAACAAATAAGTGGAATAAAGGGTAAGATGTATAAAACTAGAGAGAAAGAAAAATCAAAACAAAAAGTAGAATCAGATCTTGGTTGAGCAAAGACATTATTTTAAATTAAAGCTTAAACAATTCAACCGCGTGCAGAATCCTGCACAGACTGGAGTGCAGAGCTCTTACACTGCATATACCAGGCTCTCCATATGGCGTTGTTCAGTCGGATCTTGTCTCTCCAGAGCAGCTTTAGACCTTTAAAGTTCTTCCATTTGGGAGACACCAACTTACCACTGAAAAAGAAAAAAAGATCAACAGTGGAACCAGTCACTTATGTGATCTACTTCAATCAAATTAACAACTTGAAACAAAACATAGGAGTTGTCCTTACAAAAGTATCATGTTTCCTAAACCATAAAACTTTAAATCTACTTTTGCTACTGTTCTGGATTTAAGGTGACAAACAAAAAGTATGTATAATTGTAAAGTGGAAGGAAGAATTTGCTTGGTCTTCAAACCTTTTAATAAAACTCCTTTTTTACCAAATAAATAAAATCAACTGGACCAACTAACAAGTTAATTGGCTGTAAGAAGTCACCCAATTTGTAACTAGAGGCTAAGAGAAATCTGATTTCATTAGTAATCCAGCTGTTCTGTGAAGGCCTCGGACGATGCTTGGAGAACATTGGTGAACAAATAGAATCACGAAGCCCAACGAACAGGTCAGACATACAGTTGAGGGGAAGTTTAGAGCAGGACTGGGTTACAAAATAACATCCTAATCACAACTGAAAACCTATCAAGACCTGCCGTCCATCTAGACTGAGGAGGTGCACAGATACAAAGCACAGGTGGGACTTTTTGGATAAGACAATCATTTCTCAAATGCCACAATAAGACCCTTTTCAGTTTCCCACAGCAAATATCTGGAAGAAGTCACTTTGTTCAGATGAGACTACAGGTAAACACTGGGCCCAGATTCAAAACCTTTTGTGAGGAGGAAAATGAACACTGCACATCATCCTGAAAACACCGTCTGGCAGCATAATGCTATGGGGATGCTTTTCTTCAGGACAGAGAAACTGATCCAAATTCACGGAAAGATGGAGCTAAAAACAGGAACATCCTGAAAGAAACCATGTTGGAGGCTGCAAAAGACTTGAGCCTCAGAATGAGGTTCACCTTCCAGCAGCTAGCTAGCTTACAGTTTCCTCAATCTGTAGTCTGTCTCCTACTGTCCTGTCTTAGCTTTAGTTGTAATGACATTTACTGAAGCGTTGCAGTGGTTGTTAATTGATCTAAACCTATTGGTTTAGATCAAACCATATTGGTGTGTTAGAATGACCCAGTCAAAGTTCAGACATAAATCCAATGTAGAATGTGACTAGATGTGAAAACTCATGTTCACAGACACTCTCCATCCAATCTGAGTGAGCTTGACCTATTTTTTTTAAAGGAAAAACAGGTTAACATTTCAATGTCTGGATGTGTGAAGCTTGTAGCGACAAACCCAAAGGGAATTGCAGCTGTATTTCCAACTACAGGTGGTTCTACAAACTACTGATTCAGGGAGTCTGATTACAGATGTATGCCACACTTTTCAGATTTTTGTTGGAAATTGTAAAAACCCACTTAAAACATTCTGTCTCGTTCACAATTTGATGTTTTTTGGTAGTCACATGGTAATAAGCAAAAGAGTTTCAGGAGTATGAATAGTTTTGCAATGCAGAGCATTTCCTTATGAATGTTACTTTATACATATTTGACTCTAAATCTCACACTAGAATATGAGAAAGACTCAATACCTAAGGGCGACACTTGTGTACAATGGAACCAGCTTACATATACAGTTGCGGCCAAAAGTTTTGAGAATGACAAATATTAGTTTTTACAAAGTTTGCTGCAAAACTACTTTTAGATCTTTGTTCCAGTTGTTTCTGTGATGTACTGAAATATAATTACAAGCACTTTATACGTTTCAAAGGCTTTTATTGACAATTACATGACATTTATGCAAAGAGTCAGTATTTGCAGTGTTGGCCCTTCTTTTTCAGGACCTCTGCAATTCGACTAGGCATGCTCTCAATCAACTTCTGGGCCAAATCCTGACTGATAGCAACCCATTCTTTCATAATCACTTCTTGGAGTTTGTCAGAATTACTGGGTTTTTGTTTGTCCACCCGCCTCTTGAGGACTGACCACAAGTTCTCAATGGGATTAAGATCTGGGGAGTTTCCAGGCCATGGACCCAAAATTTCAACGTTTTGGTCCCCGAGCCACTTAGTTATCACTTTTGCCTTATGGCACGGTGCTCCATTGTGCTGGAAAATGCATTGTTCTTCACCAAACTGTTGTTGGATTGTTGGAAGAAGTTGCGTTTGGAGGGTGTTTTGGTACCATTCTTTATTCATGGCTGTGTTTTTGGGCAAAACTGTAAGTGAGCCCACTCCCTTAGATGAGAAGCAACCCCACACATGAATGGTCTCAGGATGCTTTACTGTTGGCATGACACAGGACTGATGGTAGCACTCACCTTTTCTTCTCCGGACAAGCCTTTTTCCAGATCCAGAACAATCGGAAAGAGGCTTCATCGGAGAACATGACTTTGCCCCAGTCCTCAGCAGTCCATTCCCCATACTTTCTGCAGAAGATCAATCTGTCCCTGATGTTTTTTTTTGGAGAGAAGGGGCTTCTTTGCTGCCCTTCTTGACACCAGGCCATCTTCCAAAAGTCTTCGCCTCACTGTTCGTGCAGATTCGCTCACACCTGCCTGCTGCCATTCCTGAACCAGCTCTGCACTGGTGGCACTCCAATCCCTCAGCTGAATCCGCTTTAGGAGACGATCCTGGCGCTTGCTGGACTTTCTTGGACGCCCTGAAGCTTTCTTAACATAATTGAACCTCTTTCCTTGAAGTTCTTGATAATCCTATAAATTGTTGATTTAGGTGCAATTTTAGTAGCCACAATATCCTTGCCTGTGAAGCCATTTTTGTGCAACGCAATGATGGCTGCCCGCGTTTCTTTGCAGGTCACCATGGTTAACAATGGAAGAACAATGATTTCAAGCATCACCCTCCTTTTAGCATGTCGAGTCTGCCATTCTAACCCAATCAGCCAAACATAATGATCTCCAGCCTTGTGCTCGTCAACATTCTCACCTAAGTTAACAAGACGATTACTGAAATGATCTCAGCAGGTCCTTTAATGACAGCAATGAAATGCAGTGGAATTTTCATGGCAAAGAAGGACTATGCAATTCATCTGATCACTGTTCATAACATTCTGGAGTATATGCAAATTGCTATTATAAAATCTTAAGCAGCAACTTTTACAATTTCCAATATGTATGCAATTCTCAAAACTTTTGGCCACAACTGTAGGTCCATGAAAGCCAATCAAATGTCTGAAATTTGGATTCAAACATGCAACAAGGGACAAGCTGGGAAACACTTGTTACAAACTACTAAATCTGTTACTGTTGAAATGAATGACACTTGTATTTTACCCAACAATAATCTAATGAATGGGTGGTTTGTATCCAATGGCATAAACAGAAGCCAACAGTGTATCACAGCTCACCAGTTAGACCAGTGTGGTTGCTACATCTGAGATGAGCGATAACAGCTAACATGACTTGCTGTGGACAGGCTGTTCATGATCAGGGGACATCAAGCAGCAAACCACATAACAGACTGAAACTTGGACAGCTAGGAGCCTTGAGATCTGAAGGGTAGACCAAGGTCAAATTCATGATTTTAAAGAGTAGTAGAGAGTGCTTTTGTCACAACCCAAAGATTTCATCCTTCCTGTTCTGACCCCCCCTATTTCTGTCAACCTTTGTTTTTTTAAACTTCCCTAAAGAATTTGCTGAGTAAACAAACTGCTTGACTGTTACTGTGAGAGTCCTCTGGAAGAGGCTGATTTGCAACAGCAGACAGAAAGTGGACATGGGCACACTCACTGAGAGAGGACAGCAGTGTTTGTTCATTGAACGGCACGGTCGCTGCTAAAAACTGTTGTTCATGATATATCCAAAAGGTACCTCACTGGTAACAACAACTAAACAGTGACTGCTCTATTAATAGCTGCTCCAGCGAGGCTAATTTAGAGCGAAGTCGGAGGGAATCCTCCGAGCAGCTGGAAGCGACACCGCAACTGTAAATGGAGAACCATGGGTAATGTGAGCCTCACAGGGGTTTTTTCTTACTACCTGCGAACACAATCTGCAGCTGAACCTTTATTTCCAATGTTGAGCATGCAGCTAAATGATTATTAACACTTTACCTTGCGAACTGGCTATGTGAAAGACTGTATTTTTATATGACGAAGACTACAGCACAAACAATGTTTTTTAATCAGAAATACAAGCAGAGAGACATGATTGGATATTTAGCATTTGTTGTCTCTTTTCCCCCCCCATATTTTACCCTTTACAATTATTGGACCTCTATAAACCCCTTACAGTTTAACTAGCAGCGAAAACGTTGCTTCTGATAAGACATATTGATTATTATAGTTACATGCACGTCCCGATGTCATAAAAGGGGGCATGAAATAATCTGCTGATCATCATTTTCCTCACCAGGGCAAGGACTTCCTGTGGACGTGACGGCAGCCGATTACGTCTGATTTCTAATTTAGTCATTAAAAGTAAGTCTGATATATTATTTTATTTTAGTTAGTGTGGGAGGCAATTTTACCAAGTATTATCTTCTCCATTTGATTGTATTAATATTGATCTTTCTTTCTATTTAGTTTATTATTGATGTATTTAGCTTTTTTGTTAGAATTTTTATGTTTATATTTATTTTTTAAAACATATTCCTCTTCTGTTTCCTCACTGAATGACACAATTACATTTCCAGGGTTCCTCGTCCTCTTAAACAGTTTGATTAATTTAGCAATTTTTTTACATTTTCAATTTCGAATGTGTTTTTCTATGTTGGTTCAGCTGTTTATTAAACAGGAATTTTCTCTGTATTGTTTATTTTTATCGTTTTTGGAGCTGATTGAACCTGCTGCATTCACTGCATTATCAACTGACCAATGAAACGAACGCATCTGTCTATAAGTGGAATAGCCACTCACTCACTGATACAAAGCACAGTGTAAACTAAAACAGTGTGCCATCAGCAGTGTGACTACAGTGCTGTTTTATTAGGTCAAATCTCTTTCCACTGATACTGAGCTTTGTAATGTCCCACTCTATTCTGGTGAGTTTATAAAGAATTTTAAGTCACATAACTCCACAAATGAGTGGCTCAGATTATTCTCCTTCATTTTGATGTCTAAATAATAGTGTAATTCAAGTTATCTAATGCTTCCGTGATGTTACAGAAATGTCCACAGAACTTTTAAAATCCTTTTAGCTCACTCTGAAGTCCCTGTGTATCAATTTGCATATAAAGTGAATAATTGGGATCATTCAATTTTAATGCCAGGTAAGAAAGCTCATTGTAAGGCTGGTCTACATACACCCTAATCGTCCAGGATGAATGTTACGCCAGGAGTGAACAGGGGCTGTGATCCCAGTCCTGTCTGTGCGGGAAACTGTAATAGCCTTCTTTCAGCCAGCTGACTAGCAGTGTGCAGCAACATATAGGTGAGGTGCAGCGCAGCATTTTCTATGCTCCATATAGCCTTGAGAAACTCTGGTAACTCTACAGTTGTCTTTGTTATATCCTTAAAATGACTGTAAGGTCTAGAAACTGTGTAAAATCGGACTTGTTTAAATCCTTGGTATACCTTGATAACAGTAGCCACCAAACGCCTTGCTTTGACTTTAAACATGCATGAAATATCATAAAACTCCTTTCTAAAATTGTCATATATATTCAAAGAAGTCTAAACATAGTTGAAGATGTAGGAATTGCTTTGTAATTGCATCTCTTTTATTTAAAAAAAAAATATGTAGCACTTTGACCTTGATAGAAAAGTAAATGGGATGCAACAATAAGTGATAATTAGTTTAGGCTATGCACTAACTTCAGCTAAAACCAGGAGATAGGGATGAAAAATAAGTCTTCCAGTGATATCAACAATAAACTCCAATTGATGTTTGCAAACTCAAAAACCTAATCTTTTGGATCGTTACTTTTGCTGTCAGAGCTATTTTCAACTCGTTCTAGGCATGAGCCGGTTTTTGGTATAAAGGTATACCGAGGTTTAAAAAGTGTTTTGTTTCATACCAGCTACAGCTTTCTCTCATACCAACAATACATTTTAAAGTGCCTTTAATGAGATGTCAGTAAAAGTGGCAGAGCGAGTACAGGCACACTGCTGTCAACTGGCTGAATGAAGGCTCCTAGACTTTCCACTAAGTTACAGGAAAGATAAACTGTACTATTTGGAAATGTTTCAATATGTGAGACCTAAAGTCACCATTCATCTCTCCAATGAGGGCAAGTGTTTTAAAACAGCACCATGTCTGTTCGCCGGCCAACTGCATGTTGGCTACCAAGGCAAAAATTACTGTGACCGTCTCCCTCCTATTCAGCTCGTTATACCTCTGTTCTTTTATAAAGAGCAAAACAGTAAAAAAGAGATATTATTCTCCACAATAAGCATGTTTACATGAAGACTGAGAAAAATCACTGGGTATTTATAATTCTGTGTTGTATTTTAAGTTAAAATAATAAATAAATCTAGATAATATAACTGCTTCATCGTATAGCGTTTTAGCAGCAGTAGTAATATTTTCTTTCACCTGCTGCAAGGAAAGCAACTCAATAATGTTAAACTTTTATGTTTTGCATTTTCTATAAGTACAATTAAACTATAATATACTACTTCAAGCTTATGAGAGCATCATAGTTGGTTCCATGAGAAGATCAGCAAATGCAGTATTTATGTTTTTATACACTATATATATATATATATATATATATATATATATATATATATATATATATATATATATATATATATATATATATATATATATATATATATATATATATATATATATATATATATATAGGTCACTAAGTTTATCTTCATCATTCCAATGTATATTACAAAATACAGTACTACACCTTTAAGCCCAAATTGCCCAGCTCTATCAACAGGAACTCAAACTGAGGCACCAATCAACAGCTGAGGAACAATTCAAAGTAATCCAAATCATAATCATTGTGACCGTCTCTCTCCTATTCAGATGTGACTGGGGCTGTGATCACCGGTGTTCCTTTAGCGCCAGTCTGACCTTAAATAGTAAACGTGCTGTTCACTTCAGTAAGGTTTTATAACCAAGGATAAAAGCTGCTCTGCAAGATTGCAATGGCTGATTCTCATCCTACTACTTGATGTAAAAGAGTAAGCTAAACAAAAATGTAAACACGAATTATAAATAACAATCTGATATTAACTATGAAATTAATTAAAATGCAAACTGTATCTTGTGGGTTTGATTTGTAAACCTTTAGAAGAAAAACACAATTAGTCCAGCTCCATAAGATTTAATAACAAGTTGCCTGATAAAGTCAGACATTAAAGGAGGCCACATGTGTAAAATGGGCCATTTCTGTTTGCAGATCACTATTATTTTGCTGATAATCTCTCCTAGCTGCAGTCTCCATAGCTGGGCACTGATAAATGAATAACCGGTGTGGGAAATTACTTCACTGCCAAACAAAACTCACTTCAGAGTATGGCAGGGTGAGGCAAGGCAGGACAGGTTTATTTGTTTAGCACCACTGATGCACAAGGAAAAGTGAATTAGTGCAAGTCAAAGATCGGTGCAACAGGAAGTTATGAAGAAGGGAAAGATCTTGATTGCAGCTGACTGGAGAGGAGAGCTTACCATGAGCTTGATAACATCAGGAGCTAAAGTGAAAATGAATGTGGCATTAACACAGCAGCGAGACAAGCTGCGGCTTACCTATAAGCAAGGGTCATGCACTCAAAAAGTTTAGTCAACGAGGCGTCTATGGAGAGGTGCGACGTGCTCGTCTTGCCAAAGTGATAAGTCTGACAGGTTTGTTTGTTGACAGTGTCGAAGTCGTAACCCTTCTTCGGGGGGTGCTCGCTGTGCGGCGACGACACCATGAAGTGTCCGCTGTGGATGATCTGGGACTCCAGCCCGTCCGCCCTCCGTAGCCCCATGTGAGTCTCCTCCACGTCCGAGTCGTCATCTTGCTCCTGCTTTACGCTGGCCGCCGTCCGCCGGTAAGTTTGCCGCTGACATGTCTCTCTCGTAGCCATATCGGCAACTCAACAAACAAATAGCTAACGTTAGCCAGCGAGCTAGGACAATAACGCGCTTCCTTTCATGGGGCTCGTCGTAAACGTTTTATGTCCGGTTGTTAAAGTTTGCCAACTTTGTGCCATGAAAAGAAAGTCCTCGCTTCGGCCATGCTAAAGTTTGTCGCTGCTTATTAGCAGCCCAATTTAAGCTGTCGTTATCTTGTTCTATAGTTGACGCAGCTGACAAAAAACTGCTTCGCTTTCTGAAGTACCGAATAAATATGTTAGGCCATAGCTGATTGGGCAGAGTCATAAGCTTGTTCTGTAAGACGGCTGCTGATTGGTCCGATTCGGAGCCCCACCCACAGCGTACAACCGAAAATAAACTGGAGGTTTATGAAATACATCAGCGCTTCAGCAGCTTTGGGGATTGTGTTCAGTGTCGGATGTTGCATTAAGAGGCGCCTTGGGCAGGACCGCGCATCCTTTCATGCTTTTTAGAAAAAAAATTTTGTGGACTATTTTCACAAATTAGTTTTACAAATCAAGACTGAATCGAGGAATCCAATCGTGACCCCGGTTAATTAAACACAGGGACATTTGTGTTTTATAAGAAAGAATAAATATTTCGGAAGTCTATGTTCAATGTAGCATTATCCAATTATAAGTGCAGACTGTCTATGTATTTTAGAATTTGAAATAGAGATGATCAAAGATTCGGGAATCTTTGAAAAACTGTGAAACAGCCTTTTAGCCTCATCATCTCATCATTGCTGAGGGGCTATATTTGTCTCATGGTGCTTTCCCCATGGGCAACACAATCATCTAAATAATAGAAAACTCTGGATGCAACAGATAGACTTTTTTTCCCAGAGTTAGGTGCCACCTACTGAACACAAATCAACTAAATAAAAATAAAACCCCTTTTAATTCTTTTATCATCAGTTCATATTTTCCAATCAATACATTAAATATGTTTGTTTTTTGTGTCCTTTACTGGGATTATAGAAGATGTGGATTTAACAAATAATGATACTCCTACACAGGAGCAAAGCACCTTTCTTATTACTTACTTGTTCATAAAATTAAACCTAGATTGTCTCATTAGATTGTCAAGATCTTCACATTTTAAATCTAAGAATCAATGAATAAATTGTACATCATGCAAAAACACTAGTAGGCATCTTAATTCCATTTTCAGAAAAGGAAAATGTCTCAGAGTTTTTATCTTTCCTAAATCGAAGTAGTTGTGAAAGTTAAACTAAGTGTATTTTATTTGGATTTAAAGTATTATAAGATGTTTTAATAGTAAACTGATATTTACCTCCGCCAATGATGTTATCTTTTTGCCAGGGTTTGTTTATTTGTCTGTTAGTTAGTTAATTAGCAAAATACCTCAAAAAGATGTAGAGGGATTTTGATTACATTTTCAGGAAATGTCTGCAATGGGACCAGGAACAAGTGATTAGAATTTGGGGGTGATCCAAAAACCACCATTACCAAAAAAGTGATTTTCTTGAATAACTACAGAACTAATAATAATATCAGTGTGAATCCAGGTGCTAAAGGTATGTTTTCATGGTCAAGGAATCTAAAAGTCATAATTGGATCACAACATGGGAGCGGGCAGAACTGAGCTGCCTTGGCAGAGGTCTGCGCTCTCAGAGTGCTTTTCTAGTTTTTATAATTTATGGTCATTTTATTTTGATTTCCATTAAAATAAACATTTTCATTTATTATTTTTTATTTTTATTTTAAGTTGCAATATTTAGTGGAAATTTAAAAGAAATAAGCCACTAGTAGCTTTTGCTGCTTAAGGAAGCTGTAGGCCCAGAGGTCAGCCTCTGTCCGATATGAAAAGACATTTCAGGCTGGAGAACGGGGGTGTCCTTCGCACATTTGAATACAGCTGCTTCAGTTCACAGCAAGCAGAGGCCACAGAGAGGGAGTCGCCTGGATTCGGTTGAGGTAATCTGTGGGGGAGTAATGAACAGAGAATCTTCCCAAAACAAGTATCCAAATAGGTTGGTGGAAGCGAGAAACAGTGAGAAGAAGCAGAAAGGAACTCTCAATAAAGCATGGGACACCAACACTTCCTCCTTCTGCTCAGAGACCCGGTCCTCACTTACTCATATTTGTCTGTAATCCCTCCTTAAATAATACTCATGCATACTTATATAAAAGCTTAGAACACTAGCAAGATTTTGTTTTGTTTTGGGGGGTTTTTGGGTGGGGGGTTACAGAGTGTTGCTTGGTTGGGATTTCTGTTTGAATTCTGGTGCTGCATTTTGTGGCTTTGAGGTCCTTCTACCCTCCAGGGAACCCCGGTTAGAGCATTCTTTGGATGTAATATTTTTTGTGGATTTTATCTTGGAGTTGTGAGCCTTCCTTCACTTTTTTTTAGAACCACGCATTCTTGCATCTGAGAATTTTTGTTTGATAAGTGTCCTTTAATTTATAATTCAAGTTTCTGGTTCCTGACTGGAAAACATGCTGGGGGTTGAAAGTGGTTTAATTAAACCCCTTCCAGGAGTCCCTGTAGTTCCCCATCGGGGTACAAAGGGGGACCATTTAGAAGGCTAATTAAGAATAAAGGGAGATAGTCTGAGTTGAGCTGTCCTCTCTTGAATAAATAAGACAATAAAGGTCCTCTTGTCAGAAATGAAAGCCTTTCTGGTTCCAATTACATCTCATATCCTCATACATTAAAGGGTCTAAAAGTAGCCCGTGATAAAGAATCCCACATGCTCTAGTAAACTTGTTTAGGATAATTAATTTTTGTGTATGTCGAATGTCTGGTGCCGGTAGGTGGGGCTCAACTGAGAGGTCCTTCAGCCTAAACTGAGTAACGATTAGTGCGGAAGATTTGGCAGCAAGATACAATCTTGGGTCAAATAGAGCTGACTTGATAAGTGGTTGACTGTTCAATTTTCAATGTTTTAAAATAAAACACTTGAAAGAAAAAAATATCCTGCTATCCTGCGTTGTAATAAACTTTCTTTTCAAAATCTAAATAAATTTAAAACTAATCTGAATTAACCATAATTGTCTAAAAGCTGTCTTCAAAGGTGACATTTATTTTTTTTAAATCAGAGCACATATATAAACATATATTAACAATGTAAGAACGTACTATACACTGAAATCCTAAAAGAGTTTCTTTCAGAGGTAAAATCGTGAACATATCTTCTTCAGGACTAGTTGGCTGGTTGTTGCTGTTATCATTCTGGAGGGGAGGTGGTGGTTCTCTGCTCGTTTGACAAGGGTAAGCCAAGGATGTGACGTGTAAATGTCTCCAAGGATATCTCATCTGGAATCACACTTCCCAGTGAAAATTCTTCACCTGTGCAGACACAACAAACAGGAATTAGTATTTTTCAAGATTTTTTGTTGTTGATTGTGGCTTCTATGATTTCTGTTTTCATGCATTCTGATTTGCTCACAGGGTGTCTCTTCTTCTGCTTTTTCTTCATTGACCCCCAAAAGCGTGGCAAAATACTCGGCTACCTCTTCTTCTGTCATGTGTTCTCCTGTTGGTCATATCACAGATCAAGTTCATATTGACATCAGAACAGAGGAGCTATTCCTCTTTCATGCAAAAGTTGCACAGGTGAAAACAGAGAGAGACTGTAAGATGTAAAGCGTCCTGCTTCATACCTCGAGCCTGTAGAAGTTCTAGCACATCATTTTTCAGAAGAACAGGCTCCCCTGTACTGTCCTTTTCTCCAAGGACGTGAAACGCTCGAACAAGCTCATCACTGGAGATGCCAAAGGCTGGCCGATGGTTTATATACAGCTTGATAAACTCCTCCAGGTCAATGTCAGTCACATATTTTCTAGTTTCAGCATATTTGCTAAATTTGACCTCATTCTGCATGTCTTCTATCTGGTAAAAGTAACACACTGAACGGTCATAAAAGTTCTTATGACTAAAGAATCTTTTTTAGATTGTTCTTATACCTCTTGTTCTGTAGGAAAGCAGCCCAAAGCCCTCATTAAATAGGGAACTTCTGATAGAGGAATTTTGGTCGATACTTCAGTCTTCTTCATTGCTTCAGTGCCTTGATGACGGATTTGGCAGTAATAGAAAAAGTCCTCCATCTCCTAAAGATACAAATGCTTTAAACATTAAGAATGTATACTTTAAATGAAAAATAAAAATGGTGTTGTAAACTAAAAATTAATAAAAAAGAAACTTTACAAGTAGGTGTACATCTCTCTCTGTCTTGTGTAGTCCAGAAATTCAACATAATACGTGAGAATGAGCACTGGTCTTCAAAAGAAGACTGAATTGTATATCTCTTCTAAAGGTGTCAAATGAACAAAACTTGTCACACATATCAGCTTTTGTAGAGTAATACAACTTTCTGACTATTGTTTTTTTGTCACTTCATACATAGTTGAAATGCACTTCAGTAAAAGGTATTTGGCACCTTTTAGGTTTCTTATCAATCCGTTATCTATACCGTCTATTCAATTTCTTTCTTTTTTTACAACCCAGGACTGTTTACTGCCAGACCTGTAGAGTTAATTAATTTATGTAGAACCTGTCTGTCAACAGGAAGTAATCTAAAAGATCTCATAAAGTAACCCATCATGTACCACCAATCCAAAGAAACAAGAACAGATGAGAAATTCAAATTCAATTCAATTCAAAATTACTTTATTAATCCCAGAGGGAAATTAAATGTTGTTGTAACTCATTATTATTAGAAACAAAGTCACTGACACCTCTTAGCCTGGAAAGACTGACAAAGCCATTTCTAAAGCTTTGTGGCTCCATTATCAACAAATGGAGAAAACATGGAACAAGGATGAACCCTCCCAGGAGAGGCCAGCCTACCAAAATTACTCTGAGAGCGCATTGAAGACTTATCCATGATGTAATAAAGATCACAGAACAACATCTTAAGCACTGCAGAGTTCACTTGTCTCAGTTAAAGTTAATGACTCAACAATAATACATCCTGATGAACCCAGTCAGTTAGGTAGATTACAGGCATGTCTGAAAGACATAAAAACATGGATGGATCTAAACTTTTTGCTTTTAAATTCTGACAAAACAGAAGTTGCTGTCTTTGGACCAGAAGTTCTAAAACAGAAACTGATTAGTCAATCACTTCATCTGGATGGCATTAAATTGGCCCCCAGTAATAACGTAAAGAACCTCGGTGTTATTTTTGACCAAGACTTAACATTTAAATCCCATATTAAACAGGTTTCTAGGATTTCCTTCTTTCACCTCCGGAATATTGTTAAAATTAGAAACATCCTGTCCAGGAGTGATGATGGAAACTAGTCCATGCATTTGTTACCTCAAGGCTGGACTACTGTAATTCTTTACTATCAGGAAGTCAACAAAATGCCATTAAAAGCCTTCAGTTGATCCAAAATGCGGCAGCAAGAGTTCTGATGAATATTAAAAAGAGAGATCACATTTCTCCTGTTTTAGCTTCCCTTCATTGGCTTCCTGTTAAATCCAGAATATAATTTAAGATCCTTCTTCTTACATACAAAGCCCTTAATAATCAAGCTCCATCATACATCAGAGATCTGATTGTTCCATATGTTCCTAACAGAGCCCTTCACTCTCAGACTGCAGGTTTACTTGTAGTTCCTAGGATTTCTAAAAGTAGAATGGGAGGCAGATCTTTTAGTTATCAGGCTCCTCTCCTGTGGAACCAGCTCCCAGCTTTAGTCCGTGAGGCAGACACTCTGTTTACTTTTAAGGCCAGGCTTAAAACTTTCCTTTTTGATAAAGCTTATAGTTAGAGTGGCTAAGGTCATCCTGAGCTATCTCTGTAGTTATGCTGCTATAGGCTTAGACTGCTGGAGGACAGACTTACCAATTTTCTTCACTCTGCTACTTCATTTTCTACTACTACTCTCCAGTTGTATTACAGTACATTCTGCTATTTCGACTGTTAACTTTGTTTTCTCTCAGTGTTTTTCTCTCCATAGAAGATATACCTGGTCTGGTATCCTGCTTGGTTGCAATGCCCTGTTGGACGGGGGGCTTCGACTGGGATGATCCTCTCAGTAACTGAACATCCACTGTGTCCTTTAATCAACTTTTTACTTTCTGTAACATATAAAGTTCTCTTATATCAGATCTTCTGTTCCTTCTGTTTCTCTGCTCTGTCTTCTCAAACCCCCAGACGGTCGTGGCAGATGGCCGCTCCTACTGAGCCTGGTTCTGTTGGAGGTTTCTTCCTGTTAAACGGGAGTTTTTCCTCTCCACCGTCGCTACATGATTGCTCAGTATGAGGGATTGCTGAAGGATTGCTGTGATTGGAAAGCCTTCCCAACCTCACGCCAATGACTGACGCAATCTGCTGGGATTCCTTAAATAGGAAACTTTTTCAACTGATTGGAATGTTTGTATAAATGTATTGAAATAACTTCTTGTTAAGTGCCTTGAGATGACATCTGTTGTGAATTGCAACTTTGTATAAAATGTCACAAATCGTAGAACTCCCCCCAAAAAAATCACCATAGCTGATATGTTTGACAATTATGTTCATTTGAGAAAAAAATATGAATTAGTATAAAAATAAAAGAAAGAAATCTGTAGGGGGCAAATGCTTTTTTCACAGAATTCTTGTCTGTTAGAACAAAACAATATTCTCTTTTTCAGTTGAGAGATTTTGCATCTCTGTTGCCGGAGAAATAAACGGGTTGCACATTCTATGTTTCTTGATGTGATGGAACAATATTTTTTTCCAAATGCCAAGAGATTTAACAGGGCATGGTAAAACGGGATCTCTTGCTAAACTGGATCTCTTGCTAAACCTGTTCACGCATATTTTACTGAAAATGTTAAACTAGAAGGAGTCACAAAAGTAGCCTTTTCACCACATATTTAAATGACTGAAATATTACTCTGCTATTCCTGTCTAGTGACCACTAAAAGTGCTTACTTTTATACAAAGAGTGATTGTGTCTTTTGTAGATGTTCTTTCACACATCAATGAACACTTCAGAAGTAGTGTGGGGTTTTAGTGGTAATACGATGTTCCTGCAGAGAGGATGTTAAGCTGTGTCAGCTCCTCCCCCAGATCACATTTTAAACCTAATTAATTGAACCTCTTCTCCTGATAAGCCAATGAAAGAATTAGTGTTTGCTTAACCTTTAACTCACCTTATAAAACCTTCCATCTCTTCCACCCTCAAGGAGTGAATAAAAAGGCACCATGTCCTTTCCACCCAAGGCGGCTGCTGCGTCCAGCACGCTATAACAATACAGAAAACCAGGATCAGGACAAATTACTGCAATGTTCATGCATTGTCTCTGGTTGTCAGACTAGTAGGAGCAAACCTTACTCTAAGTTCACTTTCCATGACATGGCACAACAGTCAGATCCTCCTGCAGTAAAGACAAACATGCCATCATAGGAGCAGGCAAAAGCAGAGACCCCTGTCGGATGACAGATCATAGCACTGGACTTGTAGGGGCTCCCGTCTAACGGCAAAATCTGGAGACCCAACTGCAGGACGCACCAAATCACTGTTTCAGTTCAAAAAAATCTTACGATCAAATCCAGTAGGTGCCACAAAAATACTGCTCCAGTACTGACCTTATCATCTGTGATGAATGCCAGGTGATATGAGTTTATCTCCAGTTCTTTTGACTTGGGAAGAACCACGATTTGCTTAATTGGAGAACCATACGATGGACCAAGAAACGTCTTTCTGTTGTTTGCAGAACATTTATTACTTACGCTGTAATTTGAAGTGACAAATTAGACTTTGTTCCATAATTCTGCAGACCTGCACATCTTGGTTGTGCTGTTGAAAAGCTTAATCTTGTATTGGTCTGAGGCAACAAGAAGGAACTGCTCAGCACTGAGAGGAGGATACCAACTCATGCACCGTGGCACAGCACTTTGCTCAATGCGCTCAGAGCTGAGGATGAGGAGCTTGTTTCTGTCACTATTTTCCAGGTCATACTCCACCTGTTGCTCCATACAACACAGAGTACAGGTGTAGCTCATTAAATTGGAATATTATCAATAAGTTAATTAATTTCAGTCACTAAATTCAAAAAGTAAAACTCACGACTTAAATAGATTCTTTACATAGAGTGGCATACAAGCATTCATTTCTGGCTAGTTTTGATGATTATGGCTTACAGCTGAAGACAACTAAAAGTTGAGTTTCTCAACAACAAAAAAGTTATTTTACGTAAGACTGATCAATGGTAAATGGTCTGCACTTGTATAGCGCTTTATCAAGTCCGAGGACTCCAAGGCGCTTTACATTGCATTCAGTCATTCATCCATTCATAGACACATTCACACACTAATGGTGGCAAACCACATTGTAGCCACAGCTGCCCTGGGGCAGGCTGACAGTAGTGAGCTTTGAGCTTATACCATGGCCGGCATGATTCATGTCTGATCGTCAATTGATTATTTGAACATTGTCTTTTTTTGTCAGCTCTCTTTGCAGCCATTAGAAAATTTTATCAACATTTTGAAATATTCCTTTTATGTTTTGTCCATTACTGTAGTGAAAGAAAAAGAGGGGACTGTTACAGGAATATTTCAAGGATATGTGAATTAATTGATTAATTACATATTAAATGCATCTAGGGAATATGACATAATAAGAGATCATTAGACATCAGTGAGGAGGCCTTTCACCTAATTGTAGCGGCATTGAGAAGTGTTTTGATTAACCTTGTTATGAAGACATAACATTGTGAGTGCTAGAGGCACAAGCTGCTTACAGAGAAGTCAGACATTATACGAGTGCAAGAGAATATAGCATTGCCCCAGATGGGTTCCTGTAATAGACAGGCCAAGCTTCCTAATGCTTGATACAAGAAAATGCTGATCAGCCTCATCCTTGTTTTAGAGAAATCAGACATGGATTCCCATAACAGCTACCATTCAATCGGTGACACCGGGCCCTCTGACCACCACCAGCAGGCATGGCGGGTGAAGTGTCTTGCCATGGCACACAACGACTAAAGCCTAGTTTATGCTTCTCTGTCAGCAAGTTTGCTCCCACACGCAGACATATTGATGGAGACGTTTTCCTTTTTATACTTCTCCGTTGGTGTGTCAGTGTTGCAAAGCAATTCTCTGCCAGGACAGCAGGGGGTGTAGACCTTTTCTGACAGGTCTGCCTACCATTGCAGTGATGTCTCTGGTCAAAGACAGTTTATTCACTTCAGCTTGTAAACGCACATCCACTCAAGGAGCAATGGCCGAGACAGAGTGAGTTTTGATTGAGCTGGAAAGCTTTTTACTTGAAGTACAGCTCATTGAATACTCTAAAAACGCATGTAAACAAACAAACAAACACACATACAAACACAGGGGTCTGATTTGTTGTACTCTACACCTCCTGGTGTTCAAAATCGCCAAAAGACCATATTAGATAAACTGTTCTTGCAATATGAAGCATTTAGTGCCCAAAAGCTGCATTGACTACTAATTAAATCAACTATAAAGCACTGTTATGGTGAAATGATCTGGTGCTGATGTTGGGCTGACCAATCACAGACATGCGTTCTCCGTTGCATTCGAAGGATAGTTAAAAAATTGGGCTCTACTCCGTCCGTCCTTGACGGAGAGCCCTTGTGTCGACGGATAATGGCGCTGCATGTCTCCGCACCTCTGCGGCTTTAGATGGACGGAGCAGGGGTTTAAACCGGCATTGAACAAGACAAATCCCTATCTCCGGAGACACTGTTGCTCTATTCAAAAAATGACTTTTTTTAGTGTAGTAATGTTAAGTTAAGGGCATTTTATGGTCTATAATATACAATCATTGGGAAGACTGCTGAAACAACAGATGTCCAGAAGACAGTCACTGAAACCTTTCAGAAGGAGGGTATGCAGTTGCAAAAGAAATGGGCTATTTCTGGAGGGCTGTATCCAGGAATATTAGTGGAAGGTTGAGTGGAAGGAGAAATATGGTAGAAGACGGGTGCACAAGCAACAAGGATAACTGCAGCTTTGGGAGATTTGTGAAGTAAAGTTCATTCTAGCCTTTGGAGGAGGTACACAAGCTGTGAATGGGAGCAACTCTGGCCTCACTCCACAGAGAATCTCTGAAGTATTGTCAGGAATGAAGATGACCTGAAGGCCGCTATCAAAGCAACCTGGGCTTCCATGACACCTCTGCAGAGGATCAGGCTGACCACCTTAATGCCACACTGCTTTGTAGCAGTAATTCAAGTAAAAGGAGCCCCGACCAAGCATTAAGTGCATACACTATTAAGTAGAAGGGCATGCTTTTCTGTATGTCATTTTAATGGTCTGGTGTCATATTTACATTTTCTGTGAGAATGAATTTTGGGAATTTAATTAGCTGTAAGCCATATCAATCAAAATTAACTCTGATAAATGATTAAAATATATTACTCTGTATAAAAATAGCTAAAAATAATTGAAAACTCCTTTTCTTGAATTGAATTACTGAAATAAATTAATATTCAGTGATATTCTATTTTAATGAGATGCACCTATAGAGCCAACAGAAAGGCAACAGTAACTGAATCCAATAATATTAAAATAAATTGTGTCAGCTAACTAGTAGGCGGTCTATTCCCAGGGAGAGCAGTCGTGGTTGGGTGCTGTCCAGATGAACCCCAAAAAGAAGGTCTTGGATGCGCTTGTAGTGAGAGCAGTACCTGCCCACATACATCCACTGAGGCGATGAGCTTTTGTTTCTCCGAGAGCGGAAAACTGTTACTGCTTTACCAGCATCCTAAAAGTGAAGAGACACAAGAAGGATCAAGCCCAGAGTAGAAACATAATGAGACAATTAAAAAAAAAAAAAACTACTCACTGCAGTGGCAAGGTACTGTGAGTCTGGGGAGAAGGTGATCAGATCGATGCTGTCTGTAGTGCAGTGGAAGCATTCTTTAGGGTTATTTTGCAAAGTGCTGGCATCCAGTATGTAAACAGCTCCAGTCCTAAAGCCCACTGCCAAGTATAATCCTGTTCAGAGACAAAAAGACAACTATTGGCGGTCACATGATACAAACAGCAGAAAAAACAAGATACAGGAAGCTGTCTTTATCATGCTTCTTTCAGAAAGCAGACTTGTTCACCTTTTGGGTCAAAAGTAACACAGTGAATGGGCTTTTCTTTCTCAAAGACCCTGTTGCCAATGATTGCTTTGCGATTATAATCCCATAGTTTTAACATGCCAAATTGGTTGCCCAAGGCAACGACTGGTTGAGAGGGATGGCATGCCACTGCATGGAGAGGCTCATAATCATTCTGCAGAAGAGTCTGAATGACGCCGCTCTGTGTGTTCACGTGTATGACTTTGGCATTGACTGTGGATATGATGAAATTCCTGCAAGGAAGGAGACTCAAATAAAAAAAAACTGTGCATTGCTAAAGACCTTTGAACTTTTTCCACATTCTGTTAAATTGCAACCTTAATCTTCAATGTATTTTGTGGGGATTATGTGTGACTGACCAACACAAAGTGGTCCATAATTGTGACTTGGAATGAAAATGATGCATTTTAAAATATTTTACAAATACATATCTAAAAGCTTTGCTGTGCATATTTAACCTATTTAACTCCTTTGCTCCTAAATAAAATATCAGGGTAGCCAATTGTAATTAGAAGTCAGCTTTAAATCCACATTTCAATTGGATTTAAATTACTTAAATCTAATTGAGATTCCATTGCAAGACTTGAAAATTGATACTCACATATGCTCTACCCTCAGTCTGAACTATTTTGAAAAGATGAATGGAAAAAATGTTCAGCCTTCACATGTTCAAAGCCAACAATGCATGAAACTGTAACTGCAGCAATAGCTGGTTCCACTGCCTCTAAGGGGACGAGTACAAATACATGCCACACTTATCAGGTTTCCATTTGTAAGAATATTTTTTTCAATCTTGGGTTTTTTCCATCCAATTCACAGTCGTCTGCTACTTTGTGTTGGTTTTTCATATTAAATCTCAATAAAACAAGTGAAAGTTTTGGTTTTTAAAATGACAACAGATGAAAGAGTTTAAGCAGTAGGACTACTTTTGCCAGGCTTCGTAATCTGTTTTTTTTTGTTTGTCAGTCAAAACAATGTAAGATGTATCAGACTGTACATCTTCTACCTGATAACCAATGGGTTCGCCTCCAGAGTACATTCCTCCTGATAGCCCTCTGTAGGTGTATCTTTGGAAAAGGAAATAGAAACTACAGGATCCTGGTTGAAATCGGTGTACCAGCTGATGAGCAGGAAGTTTTCATCGTAAAACCGGATATGACCTTTTATGTCACCAGTTACTACATAGCTGTAAAATTAGATGACATAAACAAACTGGTTACAGAGTCAATTTAAGGTACAAGTAAATCTTAAACACGTGAATATTCACGGCTCAGGATACCCATCAGTTGTGGTGAGAACAGTGATTGGTTGTCGTTGGATGCGGATTATCTTGACCTTATCAAAGGACTGGCTTTGTTTTTCAATCAAGTCTTCACCAATGTCCCACACCACTATCCAGTCTGCGATTGCTTTCAGGACCTGAGGCTTTCTCCAGTGGAACACAGAACGACTCAGACACATGTCGGTAAAGTTGATGCTTTTACTGGGATCAGCAGAAGGGTGAGTAAATACATCGGGATCACTTAAAGGGGTGAGCTGCAACAGATAAAACAACACTCAGACAAAGGAGGCAGACAGTATATTATATGTAAAACTTCAACAAATATATCTACCCCCTTGAGCTGCAGTGCAAAGTATTGCAAGCTTTCACTGGCCTGAAAACAGACGAAAAGATTTAGACAGAATTTTTTTTTTTTCCAGCTGTTTATTTATTTTTTACTAAAAATTTACCCTGCTGTAGATTAACAGGTGACTTTTACTGCCGCTGAGAAGCTGAGTGCTGTCATTTGGGTTAAAGATGATGTAATCCTGCAAAACAAATCAATATTATAACCCAATGCTGCCTCAGTACAAGATATATAAATGACTGAGGAAAGGAAAACATGCTTACTTGAGAAACATGTTTAGGGTTGAGTTCAGTACAACAGAGGGGCTTTCGTGCCTCATCAGTCCAATCCCAAATACACACACTCTGGTACAATCAAACAAAAAAGCAGGTGTACATTGCGAATATTGTTCTCAAATCCAACATTAAAAAAAAATCATAGAGGTTGCATTGATAATATTATGTAAAGTCCTATTAAAATCAAAGGGACTTGGGGTGTTTTTAAAAAGAGATAAAGTTCCACATTTTTTTCTTACAATTTGCTTTTTCATGGAGAGCATTTTATTAAAAATCAAGCTGGAATTTATTGTTTGTAAATCCATCTTCACATATATTCCTTTCATACTCACTTGAAGTCCTGCATTCCCAAGAGTTGCCAGGTATTTTGTGTCACTTGAAAATGCCACAGCGGCGACACCACTGCCAGGGTGGCAATCAAACAATGTATTCACAGGAATACTGGAAGATTTATCACAAACAGAATGAACCTCAAGTGTCACAGTCAGGGCAGGAGACGAGGAATACCTTCATATATGTAAAAACAAAGCTTTACCCAGAGTAGGAGTCCCATATAATCACCATGCTCCTAGGCCCACTGTCTCCTGTTGCAATCCAGCGTCTGTTGTCACTCACACACATGCATGAGATGGGATAGGAGTGACCCTGAAGACAATGAAAAGTTTCACCATGCAGTTTCTTCAAAAGTAAACCAGTGGAATAAACACCTGTTAATAGAAATATACAGATTCCTGAAAAGATTTGTTTATTATCGTTTGAGCCTAATATCTAATCATGTCAATTAATCTCAGAGCATTTGGCATTTGTTTGCATCGATCTTGCAAGTCATCAGCACTCAAGCTGCATGGGCTCAAAAAGTTCTCGCCAAACAACATAATGCATGATGATGCAGCAACACCTGAAATTAAACTACAGAGCTTCCTGCTTCTTGCCTATTGGATTATCATGCAGACTGAGAGTGATATAGCAAAGCCAGCACTTTGAAGCTTTGGGCTGTTTGGGCTCATCTGACATCCCAAATGCAAAGCAGTTAAACATCCTGTTTCCAACCTGAATATTCACAACTCAATATTTCACATGTCTATTCTACCATTACAGTGCAATGCAAAAGTATTCATGTCCCTTTATGTTTTTTTCACAGTTTCACATATTACAACCAAAAAACTCACTGTAGTTTATTGGGAATGTATCTGATAGATAAAACAGGGTTAGGTTATAAAACAATATCCCAAACTCTAACATTTTAGGGTCACAACAATGTTAAGGAAGATTGCCAGAATTGTTGACATGAACCAAAAGAGACTGAAATTTTATGTTTCAGACAGTTTTCAAAACACTAAGTGTGCTCTTATGATACACAACATGATGGTGGCAGCATTATGCTGTGGGGATGCGTCTCTTCAGCAGGAAAAGGGAAGCTAGTCAGAACTGATGAGAAGATGGATGGAGAAACAAACAATTTGGTAAAGGACTGGGGTGGAGGTTCTCATTCTAGCACAAAAACAAAAAAAAAGAGCATAGACAATAAAGTTTTAAATGACATGACATGAAGAAAACATGTTGCAGAAGACCAACACTGGGACAGAGGTTCATCTTTCAGCAGGACAATGACCCTAGCAAACACCCAGATCCAAATGGAATAATCTGCTGATTCATGTTGAGCTACTTAAATTTTTTTTACAGTCTCTAGATATGCAAAGCTAGTAGAGACATTCCCTGAAGAAACTTTTAGCCTTAACTGCAGTGAAAGGTGGTTCTATCCATCCATTACCTGTACCCGTCCATCCTATGCATGGTTGCAGGGGGGGGGGGGGGGCTGGTGCGCCTATCTCCAGCAGTCACGGGGCGAGGTACACCCTGGACAGGTCGCCAGTCCACACAACCAAAATGCACACTAATACCTAATTTAGAGAGAACAATTCACCTACAGTCATGTTTTTGGACTGTGGGGAGAACCCGCGCATGCACAGGGAGAACATGCAACTCCATGCAGAAAGACCCCAGGCCGGGATTCGAACCCAGAACCTTAATGCCGCAAGGCAACAGTGCTACCAAGTGCTCCACTGTGCAGGTGGTTCTACAAATTGTTAAAGCACCATAAAGTATGCTTTATTTTGCTCATTAGCGACAGCCCATAACGATCAACTCAAAACTTGTTGCCTATAGTTGATCCTGACACCCCAGTGTTGGGGTAGTGACTAAAAAAAAATAATCCATTACATATTACTCATTACTTCTCAAAAAAGTAATCCCTTACATTACTTAGTTACTTTTTTGGGAAAGTAACTTAGTTACATTACTAGTTACACTACTCTTGCATTGTTCTAAAACATCATACCTGAAATGAATGCCGAGGTGACTAAAAGAATATTATGACAGAAAGAGTTAGAAAAAAAATCTATACATAGAAACTACAAATACAGCCCACAAATATATTTTAGACACATCTATGTACACATATCTACACAAATATCCATTATATTATATATACATATATATATATATATATATATATATATATATATATATATATATATATATATATATATATATGTGTGTGTGTGTGTGTGTGTGTGTGTGTGTGTGTGTGTGTGTGTGTGTGTATGTATGTATATATATATATATATATATATGTATGTATATACACGCACAAAAAGATGTGAACAAAAAAGTTTAAAAAAATGTATATACACAAACATCTAAGAACAGAAATAAGAAAGTAAACATCTATATAAAACGGCTGACAGAGAAACAAAGCAAAGTGCTCTAGCATCAGCTAGTTGGGACGTACCTCTCTTCCTCCGGTAGAATTAGGTTTTCCTCTTCTGATGACGAGTCTTCAACACAAACCTCTGATAAACTATCATTCCAAATAATCGCCAGGGCTTCGTCAGTGATGATTCTCTTCTCTTTAAGCGCCATTTTTCGAACGCAAACAAAACAATCTAAACTGAATTGTTTACTCTCACCTGATCACTGCATCACAGCGCTCGCCCCCGTGCTAAACAAATCTGTTTTTAGAATTACGCAGACCTGTAACTCCAGTTTCTATTGGCCAATTTGGATGATTGACATATGGTTAGAATCATAAGATCCTATAGAATCACGTAGACATTAGAACTTTGAAGCAGATTGGACAAAGCAAATGTTTACATGGGGAAAGTTCACGGTGCGCATGTCGGACAAGGTTGAGCCACCTCGAATCAAATGTAAAAAATAATGGCAAAGGATTATGTTTTTTTTTACTTTTTCTTTTCTAAGTACACACTGGGTATTTTAGTTATTCTGGAAATACAGTCATATCACAGTGGATTATTCTTTTCAGCAAGGAAAAAACAAAGGTAAGAAAAAAATTATGCTCTTGTTTTTCAAATGCAGTACTATTTTTGGGCTTATTTTGCTGCTCATTTGCTGACATTTGCACGTAGCGTGATGAAACGTGCAGCTTTAGAATCTGTGAGATGCTGGCTTTCATGGAAGGCAAAGTTTGCTCGGATCTGTTCGGCAGGGTGACCGACAGGTTCGGTTGAATGTGTTCATTCAAAAATCGCAAAATAGCACAACTGCTCTTTTAATTGCTTTTTATTTTTTCTGGTCTTGGAGGTCACAAAAAAGATTTATGAGTCTTTAGCTGAGATTCTGAGAGTTTATAATGATAGGACATGCTTAGCAATCAGTGACCCCTTGTCAATTAAATTCGGACATTCCCCCGCCCCTCCCCCACAGTGACCCAGCGGCGGGGCTGTGGGGTGGAACAGGTTATGTAACGAGTAACGACATCATATTTTCGAAAGTAATTGTAATGTCATTACAGTGTTTGCCGCAGTAACGCGTTACACTACTACGTTACAAAAATAGTAATGTCATTGCAGTAACTAGTTACTTTGTAACGCGTTACACCCAACACTGGTCCTTACTGTCCCATGCAATGAAATCAACCCAGATACGTTTGCAGATTATTGTAAAACTGGGTCCTTCTTAAGCATTTTCTACTCCTTTGACGTTATACATACTGTATTATGTGTGTGTGTATGTATGTATGTATATATATATACATACAATTGCTTGATACTTGTAGCACATAATTAACCCTTAACCTCAACTTTAAATAATAAACAGATTTTTGTCATCTGAATTATTTCATCTGAATAATTTAAATGAATTTGTTTTTACCTGAAGAATGTGCTGGGAATTTGAGCTGTGACTGAATATGACCCCAACATGAGCTGCAGCGTACAGGAAAATATTCTGACTGTGGTCTTGCAGACTGAAGACGGGAAGGGCAGGATTCATCCCAAAGACCCTCTCCAGTGACTGAGGGCAAGTAGAACACCAATAAAAGTCTGAATTACATTTTCATTATGAAATGTGCAATATTTTTTATTTATAGAAATACAATATGGACATTATTTACATATTTCTATGCTTTTATACATCCACATGCAGTTGCATTTCAGAAATTGTGAAGATGAGTCAAAATTGTATTCAAAACATGAAAATATGGTTTCATTTGCTTACACACAAATGGCTATATTTCAAGCGATTTTTTTAAGTTAACTTTGATACTTACTGCTAATGAAAATTAATTTTAAAATAACATAATTGCCCTAATTTCTTAGATTCCCCAAATGTTTTACCAGGCTGCATCTGTATCCCTGTTACTTGTTCACCTTTTTCAACCACACTTTTTCCTTCCACTTAACTTTCAATTAATCTACTTTGATACAGCACTCTTTAAATTGTCACCTTCTTTAACAAAAACCTAATGACTGTCATTTAATATTTACGTTTTCTAAGACTGTAAATTGTTGGTTTTCATCAGTCATAACTATCTAGAGTAAGAAATAAACGCTTGAAATACATCAAACTGTATGTTTTAAACCTATACAGTAGGCTTAGTTTGACTCTGAATTTTTGGGTTATGTTATTAAGATACATCTAAACACTCAACAAAGTAGGCTTACCAATGCGTGCATTGCAGGGTGAGTTGCTTCCTTTGAGAAAAGTGTGTTTTTGGTTGCTGTGTAGAGTTCAGACTGTCCATGCATCTTGCTTTTGTCAGAATGTGTTTGGACATTTGCGACCCCCTGACAGCTGTGCGCTTTACCTCCACTCTTCTTCTCTTCATTCTCACCTGCAAGCTTTCTACTGTGCTCTTCTGTTGCATTCACCAAAGTTGGTTGCTTTTCTGGTTTGCAGCTGGTGGAGGAGTCCTTGCTCCTTTCATTAGTGTCTGACATGATGTCATACGACAAAACGCTCTAATCTTTTCTTTTTTTTCCGATCATCAACTTTGAAGAGTTGGTTCCGGATTCTTCCAACCTGAAAAGTTGAGTGTGATCAACTTCAAGCTTAAATTGATCTAATTATTTGGTTGTTTTGCGGCAGAAACGAGAAAAAAAAAACGTTTGGACAAAATATTCGGAGCTTAGCGTTTCGTTGCCTAGTAACGATCCAATAAAGTGCACGGTGTTTGTTCCGGTCAAGCTTTTCAAATTAAAGGTATAATTGACCATGAAACCTCTTTTCTATAATTCAGGAACTTTGGTTTCTAAGTGCATCTTGTTAAATTAAAATATAATGAAAATATTTATTTATTTTTACTTGTTCAATTCAAAATATTAAACTAATATAAAGATTCCATGCACACAGAGTGATACATTTCAGGCGATTATTTCTGCTGGTTGTAATTCTTATGACTTAGTTATAGAAACCCGAAATACATCCCTCTTTAAATTATGATTTCTACATAGGCCTATAGAAATTAAAAATGAATTTTAATAGAGAAATGTCATTTTAATAACCTGACTATGGTGAGTACACAATCATTGGTAAGATTGCTGAACGACAGCTGTCCAGCAAAGAGTCAGAAAACCAAGAAGGGATTTTCTAAAGAAGCTAATTATTAACAGAGAGTTGTATATTAATGGAAAGTTTATTGGAAGGAAGAAGTGTGGTAGAAAAAGGTGGGCAAGCAAAGGGGATAAATGCAGCCTTAAAAGTAGCACATAGAACATACAAATACACTTTTTATAACATATTGTAGATAACTTTTACTTACTGGGTAGTAGTTGCTAGCTTAGTCTTAACATGTTCAGGATTTCACAAGAACAAAAGCCAGAAAGTAAATTAGAGCTCTTTGGCTGAATGCGAGAAGTTAAACATGAACCTTAAAGCTTGTAAATTACATCTCAACGTTTTGTTTGTAAAAGTGATTTTTGTGTTCTTTGTCTTTTTTTTATTTGGGTCAAGTGATTATTATTATTATTATTATTATTATTATTATTATTATTATTGTTGTTGTTGTTGTTGTTGTTGTTTTTTCCCATACTTTTTTTTCTTTTGTCTTGTTTTTGTATTTTTAATCCCAATTAGATTTATTTTATTGTTGAATGTAAATCCGCTGAAAGTGTATTAAGCTCCACTATTTTTATGGTCATTTTCGTATCACCACCATTGCCATATGGGTGTAAATACAGCATATCGCAACCTATTTTATCTGCTTTCAAATGACGGCTAACTTTGAATAAATATCACTGAAAAAGTGTGTGTGTGGCTGTGTGTAGCTGTGTTCTGGCAATAATGCAAATACGTCTAATCATTTTTGACGTGTTTTGAATTGTGGCTTATGTTTTTTCGTGATTTTACATTTGAAAACGTTAACTTTCATATTTTAAATTAGCATTGGGGGCTCAGGGGCTCAGTAAAACGCTGCAATTATTGCACATAAAATGTAAACTGACTCAGTAATTTGGTTTAAAAAAAATCAATTTTAAACACTAGCACAATATATCAGTGTCTAAAACACTAGCTAGATGTGTCATCAACAAGTTTCTGTCTTGTTTAATTGTCAAGCCTTCTTCAGTGGTAAATGAATGTCTTAAAATTACTTTCAAAATAAAAGTCATTTTTAGAGAGACTATGAGTTCAGCTAAGAGATACTTAAGTAGTCAGTTAGGACATTGTGTATGCTGCTAACGAAAAGATGCATTGTTTTTAATTGGGGAGATTAGTTTGGCAATTGTGGCTGATTCAAAACAAAAAGAAAAAAAGCGACCGCACATGTATTTTATTTTGAAAGCTTGCTTTCATGTTGAAGTGTCTCAAGCTTTACAGCGTTTCCCTCCCACGTTTTTCCGGTTTCAGAAGCGGTAGAACTTCTGACTGCGTCAAATCTATTTAACTTTTCATTTCCAAACCACATTTTCCTTATTTGCTGTTTCATATCTTCAGGCTTTTCCTTGTATCTTTAATCAAGTTCTTGAAAGGTTGTTGTTGAGATTGAGTAAATTATGAAGAGTTTATGACAGAAGACAGTCAACAAGCCGTTCTTTAGGTGAAGAAAGCTGCTGAAGCCTGGGATGATTTTGCCCGCTCGCTGACTGACAGGTGAGCAGGAACGATTTCTTATTGGATGTATTGATTGTTTTATGCTGATGTAATGGTTGGCTGGGAGTTAGCTAGCATTAGCACCAGCTCCGTCAGCTGACAGTCAGCCGCTCTGACATTACAGCCACTAGCCGACAGCTAACACCAACTCTCAAAAACTGGAGTTTTACTGGAGCTTTAACTGACCGAAGACTCTGCAATAAATTAGTTCAGCTACCTGTAACAATATGGCGAATCTTTTGGTGGGATGGAATATCGCAAAAGAAAATCTTAAACGTTCTCTAAGTTTAAACTTATTACAAGTTGCTTCTGACTGTTTCCATCTGAAGCTGGGTGCACTTCAAAAGATTATAAATAATATTATCAATGCTTTTTTGGGGCCCTTTTTATGCACCAATGCGGCGTGGCATGGAGGCGATTAGCCTGTGGTTCTGCTTAGGTGTAATGGAAGAGCAGGTTGCTCTGATGGGGCTTCAAGGTCCTCTGCATTGTTGAGTCTGCTGTCTCTTATCTTCATGTTGACAATACTCCATACATCCTCTGTGGGGGTCAGGAGAGTTTGCTGGCCAATCAAGCTCAGAGATCCCATGGTCATTGAACCAGGTTTTGGTACTTTTGGCATTGTGGGCAGCTGCCAAATCCTGCTGGAAAATGAAGTCAGCATCTTCATAAAGCTTATCTGTGGAAGGAAGCATAAATGCTCCAAAATGTCCTGCTAGATGGCTGCGTTGACTCTGGACTTAATAAATCACAATGGACCAACACCAGCATTTGACATAGCTCCCCAAATCAACACAGACTGTGGAAACATCTCGCTGGACTTCAAGCATCTTGGATTGTGTGCCTCTCCATTCTTCCTCCACACTCTGGGACCTTGGTTTCCAAATGAAATGCAAAATGTGTTGTTCTTTGTTTTCTTTAGCCAACGTAAGACGCTTCTGACGTTGTTTGTTGCTCAGGAGCAGCTTGACAAGAGGAATGCGACATCTGAAGCCCATGTCCAGGATCAGTCTGCGTGTGGTGGCTCTTGATGCCCTAACTCCAGCCTCAGTCCACTCCTTGTGAAGGTCCCCAACACATTTGAATAGCCATTTCCTGACAATCCTCTCCCTGCTGCTTTGGCACATTTTTCTTCCACGCTTTTCCCTTCCACATAACTTTCTATTAGTGTGCTTTGATACAGCACTTTGGGAACATCTTTTACAATTACCTTTTAATGCTTTCCCTCCTTATGGAGGGTGTCAATGTTGGGTTTCTGCACAACTGTCAGGTCAGCAGTCTTCCCCAGGATTGTGATTCCTACTGAACCAGACTGAGACCATTTAAAGGCTCAGGAACCCTTTGTAGGTGTTTTGGTTTAATTAGCTGATTAGATTGTGACAATTTGAGCCTAATATATTGAACCTTTTCATAATATTCTACTTTTCAGAGATTTTGAATTTGAGGTTTTCATAAACTGTAAGCTATAATCATCAATACTACAACAAATAAAGGCTGGAAATATCTTGCTTTTCATGTAAAGAGCCTATATCATATATTAGTATCATATCATTTGTGTTTTGTACAACCAGATTGACATTAAGAGATTTTAGATTTTATAATCACTATAACTGGACAAATCTAACTCTCCAAGGGAAAGACCGGGGTATAGACAGACTAGAAAAAGGGTTTGCAACATAGGTAATGTCCATTTTAAAACAAAATGATTACCCATAGTCTCTCTAAGAGGAGTAAAGGAACAAAAAAGCCATAACATGATACCTCAGCAGATGGGTTACTAACCCTCCTCCCATAGAATAGGATCCGAACTTGCTAACGTTGGGCCTGCTCAAGATTAATCTGGTGGTCATTATGTTATGGCTCCTTTTTGTTGACTAGTAAAAAGATTACTGGCACCGATCTTATAAATCTGAAACGTGGTTAACCAATTTCTTGCTGTGGATGATTTGTATAGCAGTTTAATCTTTTAAAACACAATAATGTCCCAGAGAAATGCTCCTTTCATTATAATGATGAAAATTATTACGACTCTTAATTTCCCTAATTCTGTTGAAACTCGCGTAGTTTCCTTTCCACCTACAAATCTAAAGTTGGACTACAGCCCACACATCTTAAGACTGATGTAAAATCAATGGGACCATGTCTTAATTTGATCCTCTTTCGTCTTACTGTAATAAGTGGAGAAGATTTTTCTGTTTGTTTTTTTGTACAAAATTAATCTTAATTCATGAAATTTCCTTTTTAGAGCTACTTGAAGCTGTCTCTTTTTTCATTTATCCAAACTAAGAAAGCTGTCCAAGTTGAATACAAACCCTAGAGCTATGTCTTGGTAGAAATCACAAATGGATCTGGTATTTATCATGTCTCTATAAATGAGGAAAAAGAAAATAAAAATATGGAAAAATATTTGTTTCTAGATTTATTTCCTGTCTCATTATTCAATCCATCTGACCATCTGTCCCTCAATCTATTTGTCAATCCATCCAATAATCTGTCTATCCAGCCTTAAATTGTCATATCGATCCATTCTTCCCTCTCTCCATTCATTCTTTGACCTGAAGAAAAATTAGATTTTTGAATCTAAAATCATCTGGAATATATTCATGAAAAATGTGTCGAAGGCTTGCGTATAGAGTGTAAACAGGGGTTTCTGTTGCTATTTTACAGCTTCATTTCTTCTATTAACAAACTTTTCTTTATGATTTACCTATTAAGGTTACCATCATGTGGACGGACAAACAAAGAGGACTCAGAGTTTCCCAGGAGGAGCTGCTCTGTAAGAACGCCTGTGGGTATTATGGAAACCCAGCATGGAAAGGCTTCTGCTCCAAGTGCTGGAGAGAGAGATCACGTCCACCTGGATCGCAAGGACAAGACACGAGGTGGACGTGTTACTTGTGTCTCACCATCTGCTTTTCTGTTTAAAACATAATTCAAATACATTATACCTGCATGGTTGTCCTGTCTCATACTGCTGCTCCTTGCAGACCCAGCAGCGATGGAGCCCCACCCACATTCTCCAAATTTGAGGAGAAGAAAAACATCGAGAAGGGTCGGCGAATAAACACAGTGCGGAGGCTCTTCTGGGGCAGCGCCTCACCTCCAAAACCTCAAGGTTGGTCTTCTGAGATCATTTTGCTGTTTTAGGCTTGTTTTTAATCTCTATAGGAGATACAAATAAATAAATGATAAGATCTTAAGACCACAAACCTCTGTGTATTATATTGGGATTTTATGTTGTAAACCAACATGAAAGTGGCACAAAGTTGTGACTTGGGATTTTACAAATAATAATCTGAAAAGTGTGGTGTGCATTTACCTTTTGCTGCAATTAAAGCTGCAGGTCTGAAGGGGTATTATGTGCAAAGCTGGTAGAGACCAGGGCTACCCCCAATATCAGGGAAATATATAGTTGTGCTACAACTGCTGAAAATGTCGATGGTGATATCCCTTGTGATTAACACACATTTTGGAGTCTTTATTTTCTATACCATATACCCACCGTTCTACATGATTGTTGGCATCTAAGTCACTGAAAACATGCATTAAGTGTGAGAAATAAGGACCAAATATAACATAAATATGCAAAGTGTGAATGCTTGACACTAGAATTATTTTAACCCACCAGATATTGCACCCAAGCAGTCTTTGTGATTAAGATATTGCACACACTGACATTGCTATGGCGACCGTGATTCAGTATATAGTGCAGCTGTTAAGGAGACTAGCAGCAGCTGTGTCTGATTAGTTGGAGAGTGCTGGTAAGCATCAGTTTTCATGACTTTCCATGGATTCTCCATTGGATTTAGGTCTGGACTTTGACTGGGCTACTCTAACACCAGGATGAATTCTGATCCAAACCCTTCCATTGGAGCTGAATGTTTTAGGGTTGATTTCCTGTGGGAAAGCAAACTTCCACTCAGCAAACAGATTTTCTGTTTCTCCATCCATTTTTTCATAGATTTTGACCAGCTTTCTAGTCCTTGCTGGAAAAAAGGGATTCCCACAGCATGATGCTGCCACCACCATGTTTACTGTCAGAATTGTGTGTTAAGGGGAATGTTGGCTTTCCCCACACATAACGTCTCGCTTGGTGGCCAAAAAGTTTAATATAATTCCCATTAAAGTTTATGGTTGTAGCGTTAAAAAAGCTAAACTACTTTAGCAATTCCTACTCCTCCTAAACCAGCTTGTAAGTTGTTAGACAGTGACTGTACTCAGTTTTTCAAGCTGCAGAAATAATCTTGCGTATGATGTCAGTCTGTTTTATTGATTTGACCTTGCTTCCACTTTTTGTCTTTGCAGAGACCTCTGAAAGCCACATAAAGATGTTAAAAGCCTATGAGAGTCTTGAGCCTGGAGACTTCACCGGTTTTCTAAAGATACTGCGGAGTCCATCTTCTCAGCGTCTGCAGTCCCGCTGTACAGCTTTCCTCAACACCATGGAAGCTTATCATGTAACTATTTACACGAATGTCTATACTTAAAGTTGCTTCTTTTGTAAAATGTGACGTCCTTATCAAAGCCTGACACAATTTTTCAGGATCTGCCGATACAGAAGCAGTCGGACCTTGTGCAGGATTTCTATCAGTCTTTTGCTGAATATTTTAGAAGTGAGTGCAGATTGTTCCAGCGTGTTTCCATCTGTTCTTTTGTAAACCGTGAAGAAAAATGTTTGAATCATTTTTTTTTTTAAATCTTCAGGACTTCCTGAGGCTCAGGTCACTCAGATAATGGAGCACATAGAGAAGCTCATAATGACTCGGTTGCACAAATGGGTTTTCTGCCACGACAGCTGTGATGATGAACAGAAGGACCTGGCTCTTCAGCGCCGAATACGGTAACATGAAGAATACAATAACTTATCACTTATTGTAATTTTCGACACTTCATTCTTCATGAGTTATAAACTCAGGGTTTCTACACAGTCTTGAAAAGGACAGAATTTGTTATTTTTCAAGTTTGGATATGTTTGGGAAACAGAGTTAAATATAAAAACTTTTTTTTTTTTTACAGACTCTTCCTCCAGCTCCATTTTCTGCTAAAATAAAAACATAAACTATGATTTTAAAATTGTATTCTTTATATATAAAAAACAAAGTGTATGTGATCTCCTGAAAATTACAGCGAAGCCCTGAATCAGATGATCCTTGCATACATAAAACTATTCATCCATATTTTTTTTTGCATACATGAAACTAAGTTGCAAAGTTTGAATCTAGAAAATGTGTAAATTTTAAACTGGAAACCGTGTAGAAACCCTTTAAACATCAGATCTCGAGTCCCGTTTCTCATTGAGGATTTTCCTTTTCAGCTCCCTAAACTGGGTCACTCCACAAATGCTGAGTGTGCCTTTTCCAGATGAAGACACCCCAGTCACAGGTGACCCCTTTCTCCCTGCTATAACAGGTGATTGACCTCATTTATTGACTTTATGTGGAGATCAGGAAGCTTTCAGTCTTAAACTCACTTGAGTAAAACTGCTGTCTAACTCTTAGATACTACTCAACAGAAAATGCAGTGGAAAAAAATTTAGATTTAGAAACCACATAAAAAGTACTGGTGTCTATTTGTGCGGCAATCCATTTAGCTCTGAAGTTGCAACTTGAATCCAGGAATGACATCAAATCCAGTTTATCCATGTTCAGTTTATCCAAAAAACAGTGGATTCTTCTAGTTGTTGCACTCATAATCAGGCTAGTTGTCATTTCAAATACAAGCTAAAAATGTATTTGTGTTTTATGCATTCAAAAGAACATATTCACAAATAGGTTGTACATGTATCATTGAGAATATAAACAGCCAGAAGTGTATATAGACAGTTTTTTACTGTAGCCATCACTGTATTTTCTTAAGTATGGTGAGAAATATTTGTTTTCACATCTTCTAATTCAGGGGTAATTTTTTTTGTTTTCCTTGCTTTGAAAATGAAAAATGTTACTTTAAATATTTATAGTTCCAACACCTTCTGGTAGTACCCTTTTAAATATCTTGATAGTATTGTGGTTCTTGTTATAAAAACGTATATTTTAGACCACTGGTATAAAATATTATAATGGTTCACATGGTTAATCTTTTTTTTTTTTTTTTTTTTTTAAATAAGCCATAATAGAAATGGATGCCAAGCGAGCGCCGCAGGACAAGCTTGCCTGTGTGTCCAAATGCAGTCAGCACATCTTTGAAGCGCTCTCCACCTCCAACAATCAGCCTGCTAATGCTGATGACTTCCTGACGAGCCTGGTGTACGTGGTGCTGAAAGCCAATCCGCCCCGCCTCCACTCCAACATGCAGTACATGATTCGTTTTGGCCTCCCTCACAGTCTCATGGCTGGAGAGAGCGGCTACTATTTCACAAACTTGGTAAGTTATGCTTAGAAGCGCTGATCGTTCATTCACCACAGAGTTGGGGGAGGTAACCCATGCTTGTGTCTTTGACCTGTGCTTTAGTCTTGTGCAGTGGCCTTCATTGAGAAGCTGGATGGACCAGCGCTCAACCTCAGTCCAGAGGAGTTTGAAGGCTACATGCGAGGTCAGCGCACTCCTGCAGCGTTAACCAGGAGGCAGCAGATGGCCACTGACGGACAGAAGCTGTTGGAAGAGCTGCAAGGAAGACAGGAGAAGCTGCACCACGGTGTGGATGCTCTCAACATGCAGCTGCAGAAGTGGGTCCAAGTAGTTCATTCCCAGCTGGATGAGGCAACAAGCCAGTTCGATGAGGTACAGAAGGAGATAACTGCTCAGGCTAAGGCCTCTCAGGTGGTGTGCTCTTCAGCCCAGGATGGATCTGAGCAAAGGGAGGAGGAACAGCAGCAACAGCCTGAGCTCCTGCCTAATGATGACCATGAAGCTGTAAAAGATAGTCTGATGGCTCAGGGATCAGAAACCCCTGCTGTGGTAACTAATGATCAGCACTAACAGACCAAGGCTGCTGAACAAACAAGACCTACATTCCACTGATAGATTTGCACAAGTTTGAAAACAAAGAAGTGATTCACGAGCTGAAGAAATGAGGATGAAGGAAAACCTCCTGAAGGAAACATAGGGCATGTTTATCCTGAGACATCTGAAGGGCTTAAATACCTTTTTATCAAATAATTTTAACTTCTATTACGGTTCTCGAGGTCATAAAAAAACACATTCCAGTTTAGGTTAAAAAATATTAACACACAGGCACTTCTGAAACAACACTTAAAGGTTCTAAGCACAAAATATTTTTCCTTATGTTGGATACCGCTATGACTTTATAGTGTCAGGTCAAACTGTGAGCTAGTATAAACCACTACAAGTTTATAAGAGGACGTTTGTAAAACAAAAAAAAGTTTCTCAGAGCTGTCTAACTTATAAGATGTTTTCCTTTACAATTTTGTGTAACATGTTTTCAACTGTGATAGCGTACAAAAGATGTTTACAGTTGAATGATTTATGAAGAAAATTAAAGAGTTATATTTTTGTTCAATAACTGAATCAAATAATAGATTAAAGGTGTTTGATTTGTAAATTACAATATGTGACTTTTTTATTTTGTATTTATCCAGATTTGAACATTTTTCCTATTCTAAAACTTTAATTCAAACCATCTGCAGGGCCAACAGTCCATGTGGGTGTAGGTACAACAGTATTTTATATAAGATGTAGGTTTATATAAAAAACAGATCGAATAGTGATGACGTGGATCCTGATGATTCTGTGTAGTTGTGAGTTAAAACAACAGCAGTATGGAGTTTTAGTGACCCCATTAATGCTGAGATTAAACAGATGATTTGGTATATTTTTCTCTAAATATCTGATCTGCAGATGCTGTTTGGAAGAACAGTGTGCTTTGCTTAAAAATGTAGACAAGAGGAAACCGTGGTAACCAAGAGAAGAAAGGGGGGCCCATGTAAAGAAGGGCAAAAAATAGCCGGGTGTTAAGCTAAAATGATCTCTGATGCTTTACAGTAAAAATCAACGGTTTCCAATAAATTGGAAACCATTCCAGTGGATCAAAAATGGTTGAAATGCCAGTGACTCAGTCAATGATCAGCTTCAGAGCGATCAAAGAAGCTCTACAGTTACGTGTGAATACTCTAACAATAAACAGACATATGTGAAGCCAAGGTATCAACAAGAACCCCCTGAAAATTCTAACTGTTGGAAAAATGGGTTTGAAGATGCTACAGTTTTCCCAAGAACACAATGAACCTTGAAGGAAATTCATTGTGGTTCAGGTGTCATTGCATGGGGATGATTCTCACACTGTGGTGTCAGCCCTATTTATTGCACATCAGGGATCCAGATCGGTTTGAATTAATCTAAATACTTTGTCCAATGAATGCCCTTTAGATGTGTTTTTGAGCAACAAAAAAAAAAGGCAGGAAGTGAGCAGCATTTAGTTTCAGGCTTTGTGGTCCTCTGACTGAAAAAGTGCTATATTTATGCAGGCCATTAAACACCATTAAATAAAAAGTTTCTGGGGTTCCCAGGAAAACTAAACTTTCAAGCAATTTTCTGCTTATACAGAAAGTGTTTGAGTTTGTAAAGAAAAATGAAGATACCATTTTAAATGCCCAATTTTCATTTTAGCCTACTTTCTGTAGAGTACTTGCTATCAAGAAGTACTCGTACAAGAGCGAAGCATCATGACATTTGCTTATCAGATACAGCAGATCGGTCAAAGTCCAGAAAGTGGTGCTGCATTTGGGGAGATATGCTTTTAAACAAACAGCTGAAATCTGCTTGTAAGGAGATGGGAGATAGTGTTACTCTGCTTCACATAATGAAAACAAAGGTCGGTTTTATTAAAGAACTAATTTTCCTCCAAGCCTCTTGGCTTAGACCCAAACCAACAATTGCCTCTAAAGAAAGTAGTGGCCCATTATTACAGTGCTTAGCATAATAGATTAATTTAATAGAAGTATTTTAATTCTGTAGCTTATTTATATGAGCGCAATAATTTAACATACATTTTTTTGATTGCTTTCTGCAAGTGAAAAGTTCTATATTTTGGTAGTTTCCGTATTTGGACACGTGGGGGCGCTAAGCGTCACAGGAGCTGTTGTAGCAGGTGTTTCGTCGATATGAGTTCTACCATCGAGCTCTTTTTCGGCCAAGTGGAACCACCCATGGACATATATCGAGGTTTTTTAATATAAAGAGGCGTTATTATGTCTATAGGTGGAACCACCTATCCATAAGAAAATGCACGTACTTGATGCAGACTCGTATCCAATGTGCGGTGCTCGCGCCAAAAGGGTTTTTACGGCAACTGTGAAAGCTCTTATCAGAGGGGGAACGCTTCTTTATATACAGTCTATGGGGGGGGAACACTGTTTGAGTCTTCTCAGGATGTTTTCCCCCAGGCTAAATTGGTCAAATAAAATATTGATTTGGTGAAACTGCACAGAGTGGCTTGTTTACAGGTAACAAGTTATGAAAATATAGCTGTGAATCGGAGTGGGAACACTACCTGACAGCCCTCCTATTATGCAAAAACATAGTTTTTTACAAAAAGATACAGAAATTTAAATGTAGAATCGTGTGTAGAATTGTATAATAAGACATTTTTTTGGTGGTGGTTCCACCTGGAACCGAAACAGATCTCGATGGGGGAACTCATATTGACGTAACACCGGAAGAGAGAGATTGTTTAGCAGCCATGAAGATGACGGGAGAAAACAGAGCGGAGGGCTCCGAAATAACAATGGACGATGTGAAAAACCTCATTAAAAAGAAAGATGAAATCGAAGAGCAGATAAAGGCTTACCGTGACGTGCTAGAAGACGTAAGTTGGACCCCCACACGGTAAAGTTATCGGGCTCTGTGCGGCGCTGAACGTGTCCCCTGTTGTTTACAGCAAGGTGTCGGAGTTGAGGGTCCCCTGGTTGACGCCGAGGGCTACCCCCGAGCAGATGTTAACCTGTACACGATCAGGGACGCGAGGCACAATATTTCATGTAAGCAGCTGTTGGCTTTTGTGTTTGTGGATGACCAGAGCCTAGGGTGAACTACAGCTGAAAGTCTCCTCACGCGTTTTGTAATGTGTGATGTTTCTGTTTCCATCCAGTCTTACTGAGCTTGAACTACTACAATGTTGCTTCACAAACACATTAACCTGAGTGACATCTCCATGCTAAATCCATATTATGTCATAACACAAATTACAGTTATAACAAAATTCTCCTTATGAAGTCAGACACTGATGTTTGACACTAAGGCATGGGTTCCAGTTTCTGCTCTTCATCCCAAACGTGTTGCAACAAGTTTAGGTCAGGACTCTGCAGGTCAGTCAGATTCTTCCACACAAATCTCTCATTCATGTCTTAATGGATCTTGCTTTATGCATTGGCAAGGCACGTTTATTTGTATGGCACATTTCTGCAAGGCAATTAAACGGGCTTTGTATGATGAAAACATAAAACATTAGACAAACATTACGTTGCAGTGGCATAATAAAGGAGAGTAATGAAAAGCCGGAATACAAACTAAAGTTAATGGCGTTCCACTTGCTATTAATCAAAGGAAGCTCTAAAAAAATTGGTTTTTAGCCTTTATCTAAAGAAACCGTGTTTAAGCAGTTTTCTGGAAGTTTGTTCCAGATTTGAGCAAACAAGCTGAAAGCTGCCTCTCCATGTTTGGGGCTGCAGAGTAGACTGGAACCAGAAGACCTGAGTGGTCTGGAAGGTTGATTTATGAACTAAAAAAATTATTTTGAACTCTATTCTCTGAGCCAGTGCAATGACTTTAGGACTGGGGTGATGTGCTCTACTTTTCTGGTTATAGTGACAATTTGAGTAGCAGCGTTCTGGATCAGCTGCAGCTGTCTAATTGACTTTTTAGTCAGACTTGTGAAGCTGATACAAGAAGACAGAAAAAGGAAGGTAATCAGTAAAACTGACAGCTAACCAAGCTTTGTTTTCTAGCTAGTTTTTACAGGAAGAGGAGTTGCAAACAGGAAGATCACTGATATTTGCAGAGCCTTGCAAAAGTTCTAATACCACATTAACTTTACAAGCAAAAACTTAAACTAACTTTTTTGTGATTTTATGTTATAGACCAACACAAAAGTAGTAAATCCTTCTTCAAGTGGAGCGAAAATGATGCATGGATTTTTAAAACAAAACTGTTTACAAATAAAAATCTGAAAATAATGGTGGGCATTTTTGTACAGCCCCTTGTTCTGTGCAATCATAGCTTCTGGGGTATGTGTCTACCAACTATGTACATCTTAGGATAGAAATTTTTGCCCATTCCTCTTTGTAAAACACACAATAATGCCAAAGGTATTTATTCACCCACCCAAACTCATTGAATCCAGGTGTTCCCAGATTCCCATGTGTGTAAAATCCAGCATCTATGTATGGAGAATGTAGGGTAGTAGAGACCTTTTCTCTGGAGTGACAAATCAGGCCCTCTGTTTGCTAATTTAATAGACGACTCCCGAGTTTCCCCGTTTCCAGGGGAACAACACCTGTCTGACTGCTTTGTGTCAAGTGTAAAGTTTAGTGCAGAGAGGATTAAGGTGTGCTGCAGGGAACCACTGATCTTAAAAAACACATCCATGTGTTTATCTTTAGTCGGATTGAATACTGCAACAATATTGTTCTTCTTGGCACATCAGCTGTATTGTTGATTCTTGATTTTGAACAAATAATATGTGATTCTGTTTATGTTTCAGGCCTGCAGAATGACCACAAAGCCATCATGGCAGAGATAGAAGAGGCTCTACACAAGCTGCACGCTCGAGAGAAAGCCAAGCGGGAACGAGATGAGGCAGAAAGCCAGGAGGAGGCGATGGAGCAGCAGGTCACTCTGCCTCCTCCCTTTGCTCGAGTGGATGCTGTCACCGACGGCTCGCCCGCTTCTGGAGCTGTAAGTGACACTTTCTCTGCTCCTTAAAACCTTCAGATATACCAACAAGTATCATTTATGTTGATATTCATGTATAATTTTTCGATTTATTAGAACCTATTTGTTTGTTTGTTTTTCACAGGGGCTGAGAGTAGGAGATGAAGTCATTGAGTTTGGCTCTGTGAACACGGGAAACTTTCAGAACCTGCAGAATATTGCTGCAGTGGTACAACACAGTGAAGGAGTAAGTTAGATTTTATGTCACTTGATTTTATTGAAAAATAAACGGTTTCAAGTGTCAATGAGCTTGCAGTTGATAGTAGCGTAAAGTTATTTTGTTTTCATATTTGATTTAACTTTTAACAAATGATGCCAACCTGTATGCTTTGACCATGATTTTACTTTCTGAACATGCCTATCACCCAATGTAAACAGCAGCTTAATGTTCGTTTTCAGAAACCTTTACGGGTCGCTGTGATCAGAGGTGGCCAAAAGGTTCAGGTGAGCCTGACTCCACAGCGGTGGTCCGGCAGGGGTCTGCTGGGGTGAGTGCAGGAAAAAAACAATCGATCTGTCACATGTAGACAACAGAAGCAGTTTTTTAGTCTGCAGTGATATTGCTACAATCAGCTTTGTAGTATCCACATGATTTGTGATTAAAATGTTATAATAACAATCCTTTTTTTTCCAGCTGCAACATCATTCCAGTCCAGCGATAATCCATACCACCTTTTGTCAGATTTAAACCTGGGAACCTGATTCTCCATTTCGCTGCCTGAGTGTTTTCTACTCCGTACAGCAGAAGTTTGGATCTATTTTCATTTTTTCAGTTTCTTAATGAAAACCTTTCTCCATACAATGACTAAGAATGGGCTATGTAAAAGTTTAAGTGTTGCAGCAAAGGGGATCGCTCTGAACCTGCGACTAAGAACTGGATAAACTCTTCCTCACTACATGTTCAAAGGGGCCGTTTTTTGGTTTGAAGTTTTTCTTTATCTGATAATGAAAGAAGATGTTCAATATTATTGAAGATAAAATGCTTCAATTATTCCCAACCTGCGTGTGCATAGAATTATTTTGGTTGAATAAAAATGTTCATGAAGAAAATCTGTAATAATATTTTGACTTGTATGAAGTGATTTTTTTGCAATAAACAAATTTTATCCAACCTCATAGGAGAGACTCAAGAAAAATGGATTTAGGGTTAAATCAGGGAGTGATAAAAGGTAAACTTCTACAGGTGCATTATTATGGCCAAAATATATTGTTTAGAAATACCAGTGATCAGTTTATGCAGAGATGATTTATAACTTGTCGTTTGGCATGATTCCTTGTGTGGAATGGTCTTTTGAGCTTATCTTCAGTTCTGTAAGTGACATTTTAATGTGGATGTGGTTTACATACTGTGTATTTTATATTAGTGAAGCTAGAGGGAATTAGCTCTTGTTGAATTTCTATTTTCAGTTGTAAATTAGACAATGCACAGGAGAATAAAGATGAAAATAATCCAATAGAGCTATATATAATAGCTTTATTGAAATTTCCATAGCAACGAGGCTGAAGTGCTTCTGCAGAACAGACTAGTTATAAAAACACAAAAGGCTACAAAATACAGATGCTTTACAGCAAAATCAGATAAATCTATTTGCAGTAAAATAAATGTATTTAAAGCAGTTTGATGTTTTTATTGTCCTGTATCTTCTATGTGAAGGTGGAAGATGAAACAGACCTTGTGCCAGGTGTGTTGGGGGTGTGTTGCTTTCCAGAGACAACAGGAACGATGGAGTTCATCCACGGTGGGAAGGGAACAGCCAATAATGTTCTGGGCAGTGGTGATAACCCTGTTGGAGTGACAGTATGTGAGCTAATATTTGATACAAGAGAAATCATGCAGGTGTGGCAGTACCTGAAGTATCCAAAGCTCTGGTCATTATTTAACTTTTAATTTTCATCGGCACAAATGTAATTGATTTGGGGCTTTTAATTATGTGCCGAGCCATTTATTTCAGGGTTGGATACAACGTAGAACTTGAGTGATTTTAAAAAAGAATTGAAGAACGGGATGCACAAGTTTGAATTTATTGTTAATGATTTCTAATCCAGGGTCAACTAGAAAAGCACAGGAATCACAGACTTTTGGTGGCCACTAACAAGTTTCTGGCATAATTCTGGATGGTTTCTTGATCACTCCTTGTTTTAGAAACATTAGTTTCCTGGCACCTAAACTAACGTTGGATCATTACCTTTTCATAGCTGGTTGAGGCCAATTTGAAAAATTCTGGAGTTGGTCCTCCATTATTCCACCCACTGTCCAATCCACCAATACCACTGTAAGGGAAACATGGCCTCAGCATGATGCTACCACCACCATACTTGATAGTTGGTACTGTGTTCTTAAGTTTGAAAGTCTGACCTTCAGAAACTATACATCTCATCATTGTGGCCAAAAAGCTCAATATTCATGTTGTCTGACTATAACATTTTCTTGAGAAGACCGTTGGTTTGTCCACATGGGCAGCAGCAAATATGGGTCATGCTTGAAGGTGCAGATTTTGGACCAGAAGGTTCTTTGTTTGGTCAGCACCTTCTCAGTCCATTGCAGATCTTAGGAGAGAGATATGGCTGTTCCAACATATTCTGTATGGTTTCTGTTTTGTTCTTCAACATCTTAATTTATTTTCATCTGAGGGTACCAGTTCGAGTCAGGAAAATGATCCCAAACACACATCAGTGTTTCGATTAATTAAGCAGGATGACATCAAGTTTCTCATATTGCCCTGACCTCAATCCTATGAAAGTTATGGACTCTGCTTAAAGACTGGCATTGTACAAAGAAACTAACAAATCCAATAATAAGAATATTCAAATATTCAGCCAAAAAGATGTTGGAACCTACAAGATGGCTACAAGAGGTGCGTGGTTTCTCTGCAACTCGCAAAGTGAATTTTATCCAAACAGTGAGAGTGTAGGTAAAATATTCCAGCCTGTATGTATATAAATCACACTAAGTTTAGATTGGAGGAAATTCACAAAAGATTCCAAATTGTTCATCCATTGTCTATACATTGATCTTTGCAGGGTCACTGGTGACAATCTAAGGGCAATTTAGAGAGATTAATTAACCTGACATGCTTTTGGACTGTGAGAAGGAGCCAGAGTATCTGGAGAGAATTCACACATGCATGGGGAGAAAATGCGAACTCTATGCAGAAAAACCCCTGGTCAGGATTTGAACCCAGGATATTTCTGCTACAAGGCAACAGTGCTACCAACCGCACCACCCAAAGTAAATGACCCAACAATTGATTCTATCCAGTGGGAATCTAACATTTTTAAAACAATATTACAACACTCCTATCTTGTTCTTGTTGATATGCTCTTTTGTTTGAACTCAAAGCGTTTGACAGGATGAAAAAAGAAACAGCAGTATGTATTCTAAAACTGTGTTTCAACTCTTTAAAATGGCTGATTTTGTTTAATTTACGAAGAAGATGGAAAAGAAACAACATATTTATAGAAACGAGTTTTATTATGTAAAAAACACCCACATTTCCCAGAGTAGCTGATCTCAGCTGTTTTTTTCTCCCAACATGAAGAAAAACTGAAACTTGTAAACAAACAGCTGAGCTATGAGCTTGAATGTATGTCTATGGTCGAACAATCTTTCATGTATTTTTCTTGACAAAGGTTGTTCGGGAAATATTTGCTCATATCAAAAATATTTAACCCAGGATGCTTAGGTTATGAGGTGAGGTGCTGCTTTTGGAGCAGGAGCTTCTTCTTCTAACAAAACAGATTGGCCTCAATGGTTTTAAAAAAGAAATCAAAACAGTCATTAAGCAGCTTGCTTCAGTTTCTTCTTTTTGGGTTTGACCATCTGGGGAAGCTGGATTTTAAAGGCCGTCCTAGGAACAAAATGATTTTTTATTATTACTGCCAACCAAACTATATAGGAAAAAACAAATAGATTCTCTCTGACAATGTGGTGATGTCAAAATAAAGGACTTACTCGCATGTTGTGCAAATAGGACTGAAGTTGCAGAATACTTGAAGCAAACGAGAGAAAAATCATCACCATAAATACAACTTTATGTCTTTGAAATGCCTCTGGTTCATCTGACGGTGTACGATACTCACTCGACAAACAAACCGAGCAGACATAACCGATTTCAATGAGGTTACGGTGGCAGAAACAGGCGGCTCTGTAATCCACGTGAGCAGGCGGCGGCAGCACCAGGTGGGAGCGCTGCTCTGTGTCGGGCAGGAACACCCACTGTTCACAAAACACACACACACGCACACACACACTGACTTCACCTTCAAGCTGCAACAACTGTGATCAGCAGGAACAGGAGCAACACTCACCAGGAGATACTGAGCCAGAGCTACTTTCTGTGGTATTTTCAGGTACAAGCCTCCTGTTATGTCGCAAGCCTAAAACACATCACATCACTCCTGGTGGTACCACTTTTACACTTCCACAGATATTTTAGTCATTTCTTACACTTCACAGTTGTAATGCTGCACTAATTAGCCTGAATTACAGCAGCTAAAGATGTACCTGCTGAAGGAGCCCTGAGTCTGAGTCCAGCACACACGCATCTATCAGGATGTTCTGGTAGAAATATAAGTGAAGCATTAATTTTTTTGTGATTTGAAGAAACACATTATTAAAAGACTAATATTAGAGCAGAGGAGCTTGATTTTACCTGCTTTTGTGCAGCAAAAATCACATTCATGAAGTTCATGTACTGGAGAGCGCAGTCGTCAGCTGCTTTTATCACCTAACCAAGACGAGCAAAACAAAACATGAGCTCCTAACAGAGATGGCCATTTCACCCCTTCGCCATTTTGTCCCTGTTCGGTTCTAGTCTTTTTTTTTTTACCTCACTTCTTCTAGTACGAAGAACCATCCATTATGGAATGCTGTTGTAAATGCTTTTGGGAAGCTAAGTATGTATAAGTAAGTAAGTTTCTATATTTTGCTGTGAGGAAATGTGGTCATGTGGATCCTGTAAATAAAATCTACCAGCAGGAAGTCGCTCAAAATATGTGAGATTTGAGCTTTTCATGAGCTGCACCTTATATATAAATTAGCCTAGTTGTTTAGTAGCTACACCAGCGGTGTCCATCTCCAGGCCTCAAGGGCCGGTGTCCTGTCAGTTTTAGAGGAGTCCCTCCTCCAATCCAGGTGATTCAAATAGTTCAACTCCCTCCTCAGCATGTCATAAAGTTCTGCAGAGACCTACTTACGAACCATCATTTGAGTCAGGTGTTTAGAAATATGGAAATGGAACAAAATAACTAAATCCTGCAGGATACCGGCCCTCGAGGACTGACTTTGGACACCTCTGAGCTACACGATCGTTTTTGCTGTGAAGATTGGTTGGGAAATGTGAATAGATTACAGAAAGAAATTTGTGGGCTCTCTGCCCTGACATCACAATGGTGCAGCAAAAAGGTCCCTGGTTCAAATCCCTGCTTGCATGGAGTTTTAATGTTCTTGCCATGCATGTGTGGGTTCTTACAAGTTACTCTGACTTCCTCCTAGCATTCAAAAATGATGTTACATTGGTCACTCTTATGAACGAGTGTATTTGTGGTTGTGTGTCCCGGTGTTGCCCTGTGACAGACTAGCAACCTGTCCATGATGTAACCTAACTCCTGCCTAACGACCACTGGAGATAGGAACCACCCCACCCCTGGATGGATGAACTAAGACTATTTATTGCTGTAATTCTTCCAAATATGTAACCAACTAGAGATATAAACCGATATGAAATTGTTAAGTACGTGATAACAAAAGCGCAGTAGGTGGGAAAAGGGACATGGAAGTATGAATTGGCAAGCAGGTGACCTGATGTGGAGCTGTTCTAAAATAGGGACAAAAATCATAAGCAAGAAAGAAATAAAATAAGACCTTACCAATATCCTTGATTTAATCTCCTGTCCAACTAAAGAGAAAATTTTACATTGTAGCGTACTAACAGATGAAAATAACGAAACAAAGAATGAGACAGATTAATCTCACATTACCTTCTAACTCTTTTGAGATCTTGTGAATATCTGTGTGGTAAAGTTTTAAGGAAAATTTGCAAAACAGCTCAAACTTTAACTAGCAAATTGAGGTAGTTTCTTCTGACCTAAAGAGCAAATTAAAGCTGCAGAGATTACAAAGTGTTATTGCCAAGCAGAAGAGGGTAGTAACTAGTTACATTTACTCAGTTACATGTACTTGAGTAACATTTTGGGGGAAAATGTGGTTTTAGGAGTAGTTTTACTACACTGTACTTTTTACTTTTACTTGAGTAATATTTTTATGAAATATCGCTACTCTTACTTGAGTAAAATTTCTGACTACTCTACCCACTGTTAGTAAATTCACTGAATGAAGAACAAGCTTGTTTTAACCAAAAATGAATGAGACCCATGCCTACAGTTTATGTTGAAGTGAGACCTCTTGTTTGTACACAAGCTTCGTCATTTTATTTTAATGTTATTTTCTATTTGGAGGTCAAGTGGGGGCACCTAACCCAGGTCTAACATGTATATATCACCTACTGCAAGTATTGCTTTCATTAGTATTACTTTGAAAAGAAATGATTTTGAAAAGGTTTTTCTTCTACTCAAAGTTCTTATTTTAAAAGTATCTAATGATTTTCTATTTACCTGAGTCTGTCGAATTTGCATGTAACTTTATATGCTTGTCCAATAACAATTTTAGATATTTAATCATATGTTATCAACATTTAACCTTTACAAATTAACAAAAAAGAAGAAAATAAAGATTTCTCTGACTCGTGATCTACATGATTCCAGCTCTTTATTTCTAAAACTGATTAAAAAGAAAAATCACTTTAATTTCTTATTCCATTTGTCCCTGAGCCCATGTGGTTACTTCAGAACAGTCATTCAAAAATGTCATGAAATGTTCCTAAATAAATAATCTTTTTTTTTCTCAGCTGAACCAATTCCCCCGAATACTGAATGATCAAAGATGTTTTATTTAAAGGATACAGCAGAGGGCTTTAGCAAGAGTTCCTGCCAACAGGGTGTCAGTTGAATTCCCCGTCACTTCAGCTGCAAGAACAAGACTGATCATGAATCATTAAATATCTGAAAATAAATCAAAATAAAGGTACATATTCTTTATTAGTATATACAGAAACGTATCAGACAAATCTGTGTACCCTTTGGATTACCTTTAACCACACACTGTAAAAACAGACATTTGTACCCACTTTTTGCCATAATATTCCTGATCTCTTCAGCAATGAGGTTGTTGGCGACAGACAGGAGTTCATATTTTCCATCCCGGCTGGAGGAAGTTTCCTCCCCACCACCGTCTCCGCTTTGCCAACTCTTACTGGGATACAAGAAGTGACTGAATGAAAGAGAAAAGTGGAGAGAGAAACGTTAAATAGCCATGGTTTTGTGTCCTGAACAATAAAAAACATTTATAGCTAAAAGGACAACCAAGTAGTCACAGTAATTTAGGTTTAACACCATTTCTCCAAAAATGGATATATCATGGCAAATAAATATTATGAAAACATAAAATTATGTAAAAAAATACATTAAAATATATAGAGTTTAAGTAAGATTATTTAAATAGATATCCAGTAAAAAACAGATGCATTGATTAGACTTCTTTGACAGAAGCCAATACAGATTTTGACCGAATCTGATATTATTTTTGCAATTATTTATACCAGAAGAAATGTTCTGTAGGATCTTTAATAGAGAGATTAGTTTTTATTCCAACAGGAAATTAAGGAATTACCAGATCAGATTGGGGGATGGATGGGTGGACTGGGAGGAGGGGGTCAAATTGAAATTATTTTATGAATCCCAGAGGGAAACTAAGTGTTGTTGTAACTCATATTACACAGGTATCTTAAAATAGTTGTTCTAGACGGTGATCCCTCCTGCAGCAGTATTACAGTAACTCTGAAGTAGTGTTGACAGAAGACAGACATTCTGTTGTTGTATGACAACCTGATGAAGAGGATGCTCCTCATCCTCTTCACCTTTTAATGTTCTTCATTTTGTGAAGAATTGTTCTTTGCATCATCATCTACGGATGCTCCACAGTAGTCCCCAGAACAGAACCAGCCTTCTTTATCAGCTTGAGTACCTTCTCTAAGTCACTGACTCTAACGCTGCTACCCTAACAGATGATGGCAGAAAAGATTGCACTGTCCACAACAAATCTATAGATCTGCAGCATCTTCTAACAAACACTGATAAGATAGATGGACAAACAGATGGATGGATGGAAAGGCGGGTGGATGAAAAAATAATTCCCATTGATGGATGGATGAATAATAAGTAGATGGATGGAACTTTTAGACAATTTGACTGGGAAATCTCAGTATAAGGATTCTGAAAATTATGTTTGGAAGCGTCGAGGTATACCAATACCCTAACAGGGCTTATAACTAAAAACTATCGTTACCTGTCTTGACAGTGACTGGCGATAACGGCCAGTTTGTTTGTCCTCGTCATCGCCATGTGGGAGTTTCCCATCACCATGATGGCATCCAGACACTTGGAGAAAGTGAACTTAAAAAAGAAAAACACATTAGATACTGTGCTCAGAGACATGTAAACATTTGTGTTCAATTATTCATTTCAAATATACTGATTTATAGCTTTCATTGTTTGCTGTTATAAATTTGTTATATTTTAAAGATCAAACCTCACATGAACTGTATGGAAAAAGAGGAAAAGGGACTACTTTCAGGCTTAGTCTTAATGTTTTAAATTTTGCATTGTGACATCTCAAGCTTTAGTTCAAATGGGTTTCTCCTGCTTTATTCTAAACATTTTAGGTGTAAATAGTATGTCCATTTACTACAGAGTAAAATAAATAAGACTTTGTCAGAAATGAAGAAGATGATACCTCTGGCTCACGCTGACCTTGCTGACCCCACCAGATGGGATTTACATCCACCACGATGACCAGGAGATTTAAATCATCCTCTGCAGAAAAAATATATATCAGCCCAATGCAAATGACATGATCCAGCACCACAACTATTTAAAACACAATATTTGCCGATAAGCAACCTATTATGAGCAGGACAGACCTGAAGCCATTTCTTTAAGTTATCTGTTTGAAAAAAGGACAATATATATTCTTTCGACTTCATCTGCTGATGATTTCCATCCCAGATCAACAAATTTGCACAACATCCGCCGCGCTGATAGCGTATAAAAGGTAGAAAATGTTGCTAATGTCTAATTCAGTAAATGTTTTCCAGGTCTGACGAAAAGCTTCATACAGCCTCTTTCCTCCTCACAACAAACCGACCCGAACTGCGGTCTGCCGCTTTTTCTTCTACTGCCTGTTCGACTAAAGAACGACATGCGCCCTACTGCCACCTAGCGCCAGGTTTGATTTCGCACAGGGTGTGACATTGAAAATCATTTTGTTAGTTTCACTCCGCAAACAAATGTTGAGAAAAATACTTTAAAAAATGGTACAAATGTAATTTTGATTAATTAATGCGGCAAAAAGAAATATAGTACTAAAAAATAAGTTTAAGATAAAATAAATCTAATTTAAATAAATTAAAATTAGATTTATAAGTGGATAGCCTACCTTTGTTTACTAAGCAGGTATGAGACAATTTGTTGAAGATGTTGTTAGATTAACAGGTTAATGGTGCCTGATATCCAAACCATCTGTCATACAAAGCTTTTACACATGTAGATTAGGTTTTTTCAAATTGCATAGTTTTACAGAGCCAAATTCTGGACATTTGAAAAACAAAATATTAACCATAAACGTCTTGAATTGCATTCTAATTAACTGTGGCTTCCAAAAATCATCAAGACACACTAATGTAGAAATGTGCTTCTGATTTTAAGTGTGGTCATTTCACAGCTTTTTTGGTATTTGGTATTAACAGAGGAATATAATGAAAATATAATTTACTGTCCCTCAGTGGGGATTTTCGTGTACCAGCTGTAAAGTAACAGGAAAATGGAAAAATGCAGATTCACACAGAGATAAAACAAAACAAAAATAACAAATAAGGGCAAATTTACAGCTTAGGAAAAATATTGCTGAGGTATTGAAGATAGTATACTTAGGATCAAAGTAATGTGCAACTGAGGATGATCATTTGAAACACTTACAAACTATACATTTTTATTGTTCATAAAAAACAACAAGACAGTTTGCAGAAATATGGAAAAACTTTGCAAATAACAGTAGGGATGTAAACAATTTATTGAGCACGGGTTTGTTGGGAGCAGTGATAGTTATAAAGTCTTACAGATGCTGGGAGAAAGGACCTGTGATAATGGTGCTTTGTGTACCTAGGATGCACTTAAGGAGCTCTCCAGTCTGTCTCCCACCACCTGCACTGGGTCGAGGGTGCATCCTAGGACAAATCTGGCCTTCCTGAAGAGCTTATCTAACAACTATGTCAGTTTAATTTCAAAACAAGTAACTCTTGGACTGGTAAACTAATGAATGCAGCATCCTACAGACTTTTTACAGCACAGTTTGTGAACCATAGGACCTTAATGTTATGGTAATGCATAAATAGATGGAACTATTCCTGAGGTGCAAGCATGCTATAATCGCAACAAAAGGTGGTCCAATAAAACTTTTAATTTTACAGAAACATAAACCAGATTCAACAAATTAAATTTAAGGCCGTTGTACAAAATCTTGAATTTAAAAAAAAGCACTAATAAAATTTTTTTCTCAAAAATATTATCTATACTATTGTATTACACTTTGTGCCAGAATTATTGGCAATCTTTCTGTGGGGACAAAAATACGATTCGTCTATTTTTGGCTACATCTCTTCTCATAAGCATAGTTTCTGTACTCAAGTAAGAACTTAAAGCCTATACCTGAGCAAGTACAGGAAAATAGAACTGCAATATATTAGGATATTGTGTAAAGATTTACAATTATGTATTTAGTAATAATCTTACTTTATCTTATTATTTTGAAATAAATGCCCAAACACTGTTAAATAGATTTAACATTTAAAAAGGCACCATAGGCTTTAATTATAATTATCTAAAACTGTTTTTCATCCAGGAGCAAATTTGTTACATTCTCTAACAAGTTTTATCTTTAAAAGTTTGAAAGAATCATTTTTAGAAGTAAAAATGGGAAATTATTGACATAATATCAGAAAGGGGTAGGAATGTTCTGTTTAATCATCAAACTATCTTTGAAAGCAGGAAGGTGTTTGAAAATAAAAACAGAAAGCTTAATAAAATTACTCCTTTATATTGTTCCTATCACTTGGGTTTGAGCTGTGCATCGATTGAAACGGTTCTGTATTTCTCAGTCTGATAGACATCAGACTCGATGGTCTCGCTGGAGTCATTCAGGGTTACGTAAACATCCCCGCTGACCTCTGTGACTTTATGAATCCTTTGTTTAACTCCCTTGGAGCGCCAGTAAGTCCTTAGTGGTCTGAATGTAGGATCTTCCACAGCTTGGTAGAGTCCTTCACCTTCTGCTAGAGTAATCTTGTACTTGTGCCACGGACAGACGATGCACAGCCGTCCGTTGAACTCCTGATGGAGATGGTGGGTACACGTGTAAATTTGGTATTACAATAAGAATGTACATTTTTACATTTATGATAGAAATATATACACTGCTCAAAAACATAAAGGGAACACCTAAACAACACAATGTAACTCCAAGTCAATCACACTTCTGTGAAATCAAAGTGTCCACTTAGGAAGCAACACTGAATGACAATCAATTTCACATGCTGTTGTGCAAATGGAATAGACAACAGGTGGAAATTATAGGCAAAGACACGCCCAATAAAGGAGTGGTTCTGCAGGTAATGACAACAGACCACTTCTCAGTTCCAATGCTTTCTGGCTGATGTTTTTTTAATTTTAGCGGTGCTTTCACTCTAGTGGTAGCATGAGACGGAGTCGACAACCAACAAAAGTGGCTCAGGTAGTGCAGCTCATCCAGGATGGCACATCAATGCGAACTGTGACAAGAAGGTTTGCTGTGTCTGTCAGCGTAGTGTCCAGAGACAGGCCAGTACATCAGGAGACATGGAGGAGGTCGTAGGAGTGCAACAACCCAGCAGCAGGACCGCTACCTCTACACCGTTTTATATTTGATTTAATTATATTTGTTTGTTCAGCAATGTGCTCTAACAAACCTCTAAGGCCTTTAACAAAGCAGCTGTTTTAACACTGACATTTATCAATGACGTGACTTCAGAAGGCAGTTTGTTGTTTGTAAGTATCAGAGTCAAAAGAACTGAAATACATGTGCAAACTACACTTTTTGAATTATTATTAGTAAAACTCATTTTCCTTTGAGAACAATTGCAAATTTGTTTTGAGTTTACATATAAAATAACATAAATGTAACAAATGGGGGGGGGGGGTAAAAGGATGTGAATACATTTACAAAGCATTATAAAAGCAATGTAAAATCTTTCAAAAACAAAAAACCAACCTCAATATCTCCGTTCTGTAATAGACCACCTGCATCTGTCAGGAGAGAAAAAGAAAAAATATTTAGTCATACCACACAATTGTTCAACGGTGCAAGCAAGGCACAGCTTTAGTCTTTATATCAGATCACACACAAAACTCTCATTTACTCAGAGCTTACGATAGCAACGCATGTCCAATGCATAAAGCTGCCCCTGGTGGTACATGACGAGTACATCCCTGCATCCATTCACCCGCTTCGTCACACGCCCAGCCTGAACAATATCTGCCTTGTTTCCAATGAAATGCGTAGTAGGAGAGGAGGAAGGGGGGCTCTTCTCCTCATATGACATCCTGATTGTACTGCTGTAAAAAACAACAACAATTTGTTTAACAGAATATTTATAACTATAAAAGGCAACAAAGTTATAGAGTCATAAAATGCTAATACCAACAAGGTGATTCCTAAGCAGCTACTGGCTGAAAACTCGACATACAGAAGATGATAAATTACTGGGTCATGCATCTGTCAGATTCTGAGAGTTCTTTTTCCAGATATCTTGACAAATACAAGTTAGAATGGTTTCTTTATTGCAAATTAGATACATTAGCTTGATGCCATCTTTCTGAATCAGTATGATCAATGAAACATTTTGACGTAGAGAGTGAAGGGAAACATTTGGACGATCTTCTATGCCAAAACCAAAATGATTAGTTCAGTATCATTACTAGAATTAGGTATGAATCAGGACGTTACAGTGGTTTGAGCAAGGAAATGAAAGGCTTAGTAAAAAATGCTCTGTACCAAGTTAGTTACTTACATATAAAGAAAATAACAAAGGGCCAAGAATTAAACCTGGTGAAACTCATATAATATATTTTCTAGAATTTGAAGTAGAGCGTTTATCTAAATCGTCTAGGTTCAACCAACGAGATAATTTGCAAACCCTCCAGCTGCTTATTTGGACAAAACAAGAGGTTAAGGTTTTGTTTTGTCACAATGACCCTCACGATAGCGATTATAGTGATCATAGTGACACAAACGGCTGCTCTCTCCACCAATGCTGTCTTTTTAGGAGGCATAGGTGGGATCAGAGCGCATATTTACATCTAGAGGAGGCTGTAGAGAGGCCTCTGTAACAGTAAACTGGAAAGAAAAGACGGACCAAAAGTTTGAAGGTACTGAAATAACAACTGGTTCCTTTTGAGAAATGGGATGATCAGTGGAGTACAAGTATGCTGTACAGTAAGTTTTCCTTGTAGTTTGACGTTTGTTTTGGTTTGCTTGAGGCCAATAGTTGCAGCTTAAAATGAACCGAAACACACAAGAAAAATTATTAACCAACAATGTTTTTCTAGTTATGACTTTACAATACACAGCTATAAGTAACACCCAACTATTTTAACACCGACATGAAACACACATTTCATTCTCAGCTCTACAAACATGTTAGCAACTCTTTGGTGGTCTTTTGGAACCACCTTGTAAAGTAAAAAGTATAATTTATAATCGCATGTCATATGATCCCTTGAGTATAGCTTTTTTTATATATATCAAATTAATTCCTAGATCTGTGTTAATAAACATAAGAATCCCTTTTTTTCTAAAAAGGTATGGTACTGGATTCAAAATGAGTGAAATGCATCTAAGATTCAAAGAAAAACTTTAAAAGATCTTTATAAACCAATGGACAATACTTCTCAAAGCTATTTTCAGGCGTAATTGAATCTAGATTCTAGAAAGCAAAATGTAAAAGACACGAAGTGGGACTGACACCCTTTTCTCCCAAGATATATCCTTGTCGAGTCATTCAGATTATGCATCGTTCTGTTTTTTGTTTTTACAAACATCTCTAAACTGTGAAAGAGCTTTTACGCTTGGCTGCCTGATATATACATTAAATGAACCTAAATATTATAGTTTGCTTCACTCTCTGGCTCAATTATCCGTTAACTGTGGGTTAAAGGGACCAGACCATGACCCCAAGCAGCTTTAGTTGGACTTCAAACTGCTAACTTCTCATCGATTCATGTCGACGAATTATCTCACCGAAACTAAAAGTAAGCGAAGGCGGAACCCCATTATCTTACCCAGCAGGCTTACTCAAACATTTGGACGTGAATCAACAAATGAAATGTAAACTACAACACGCCTATGAGCAGAACAGCATAAGGACAAGCCAATGTTGTGGTCCTACGTTAAATGACTTCCCCCAAGAAACACAAAACCAAACTGAGACACATTCCGCGTCATCTTTTATTCATTATTTGTTCTGAATTTGTTTTTAATGCAACATTATCACAATGGATATCAGTATATCTGTTACTCGTATGGACAGATATGCCCCCCCAATAACAACTAATGAAATATTTAGGTTTTGTGTGTATTTAGATTAATACACAATTGTTGTTCCACCCTATTTGGTTATGTTTTGTGGCTAAGATAAATAAGCAGACATGTTTTTAAACGATATTTGCAAATCATTCTTAACATGTGAATTTTCTTTTCTTTAGGCTACAAAAATATAATTAAAAAATATAGTAGTATATTAAGTTTAAGAAGGAATAACTAATTTCTTAATAGTTATATCTTTAAGGTAGTTTATACCTTCTATGTGTTTTATTAAGCAAACATTCTAAATCTACCCCCACTAACTGCTCCCAGTTCTCCATCCATTTGACCAGTGCTCTGAAGTGGTTCAGTGTGAGGCCTTCTTAGTGATTTAAGCCTCTGACGGATTATCGCTTAGTGTTTTGCTGAACTCAGTGTTATTAGTTCGGTTGTAGCTCTGAAAGCCTGTTTTTATGTGTTTATATTTGATAAGGTTTAATTTGACTGAGGCTGCTCTCCAACAGGAAGAGAAATAGCTGAACTGTTTCCGTCGTTATGGAGACCCACACTGTGTACGGAAATGTCATTCAGACTGGCTACTTGGTGAAATATTAATGTCATTTTAACGTCCTGGCCTTTGTTATCTTTGCTGCCAAAGCGTCTTGCGTAAGTATATTTTGTTTTTCTTTTGTGTTTTTGCATTTTAGATGAGGTGCGTTTAGCAGCTACCCAAATGATAAAAAACTGTAAAGCTGACAGGAAAGTAGCGTACGATGTTGTCTATGAAATGCAGCTCTGTTATTTTATATTTTACTTTTATGTTGCTATAATCGAGACAAGTTTGGACATGAACCTGTATCTGATGTTACTTTATTTAAGTTTTGTAAAGTAAGTTTTGCTCTGTTTCCAAACATGGAGATCTGAATTGTACAAACTTTTTGCTCTTCCTACAATAGTGTTTATTAATTATATATATAATAAAAAACTATATATATATATATATATATATATATATATACATACACACACCTCAGTAAACACCAGAATTCCCAAGTACCACTGGTGTGACAAACATTGTAAAACAGTAGATGAAAAGGACATGAATACATCAAAGACAACTATATAGGATATAGTCTAATTATGTATTAAATTTTTAGTCAGAAGTTGACATTTTCAGATTTGAAGTGAAACATTTTTGCAGAAATGTCCTAGGATGTCAGAATTCCTCATCAACCCCGACCTCAAATCCAACATGTCCACCTTGACTATAAAACTTTGTGACCGCGTCAGTAAAAACTGTTTAATTGCACTGCTGATGACTTGTATCTCAATAAATGTTTCACACGCTCACAGTCATATACATCCTCCTTTAATAAACCATGTTCCAAAGAAGCAAATGCAGATAAATTGTTTTAAATCACAATAAATTGCTTACTTTACTAATAGCAGTTGGTGACAGAGCACAACAATGAGCAAATCCCACGAGTTTTCAAAATCATAACTAGGACAGTATTAACCTAGGTTTGATGCCATTCTCAGATCCGAGTTCTGACTTCAGAACTAAAAGAACACAGCAACACCAGAACTTTTTCCTGGATCTAGTTCATTTTCGGAGTTCTTGACATTTCCTCAACTCCAATACTTTTTTCAGAAGCTTCTGGAGAAACAAAGCTCAATATGGTTGAACAATTCAGCTTTTTGAACGTTGGGTTTTATTATCTCTATCTACATCACACTTAATTCCTTTGTATTTATGTTTAAAATAATTATATCAACATTTCTTCTGAATACCATTAAAGTCAGGCCAAGTACCATAAATGATACTTGTAACACAGTTTAAGAGTAACCATACTGATAATTAAACCAGCTGCCTGAAGCGAGGAGCAGAGGGCACACCTATGAAGTATTTAAAACAACCAGCATAGATACACAAATAAGACTTCACAGAGATGCAAATTCATCTTCCTTCATTAGCTGTTTCAAAAATTACATTGATAAATTCTTTACAAATTTTCAGCAAATTCAGCCCTCTCATATGGTGCCATCAAGTAATTGTTTAATAGATTTTAAAGTGCATGTTGGGAGGCTACAAAAGTGTCCAATGGGTCTGGTGCCCCGTCCAGGGGGTACACTGCCTCTGAGCCAGTGACAGCTGGAGATAAGCACCAGCCCCCTGCGGTCCTGCAAGGATTAAGCAGGTATAAAAAATGGATGGAAGGTCTAATAATGTCGCCTGAGTGACTAATTGTAGGAGAATGTGGATCAGTAAATTGGCAGGATGGCTGCAGCTGTTATATAATGTACAGTAGAAGTCAACGGTTGCTCAGTCAATGTTTTCTATATTTATCACATTTGCCACTAAAGAGAAATGTGTTGTGGCTGCACTGGTCCTGGCTCTATCCTGCACCAGTGTCAGGTTTCGGCATCATACTGCAGCCCAGTGCTTTGCTCTCCAATCAACAGAGCATGCTGGTAGTAAGGACACACTGAGCAACCACTGGTCATCATTCTCACTGGATAGGACACTGTTTTACGTTCTTGCTGTGGTTGTTTCAGTAATACAAAATAACACCAGCTACTCATTTTATATACTATTTATTTTCTAATAGAAGGAAGCTAAAGTGACACATCCACTTGGCAAGGTGAAGTGAAGGACTAAACAGAGAGAAAAGCCGAGGGAGGAAATGACAGTTTGCCTGTACAAATGTCTGACAGCGGCTGGGCTGCAACGTCATTATGCAAGGTAAGTAGACAGGGCATCCAAATCCACATTGTTTCTTTGATTTCCTTAATATTATACCTCTCTTTTTCTGTTTTCATCTCTCAGGTTCACCTTGATGGGTGTTTACCGGGCGGCCCACCTTTCAACACTGAGGATGGAGGACTACCCCATCCTGGGAGTTTGCTCTATGGAGGACAGAGCTCGCCTTTTCCAGCTAGTCCAATTGGTTAAAAGTCTTGATCTAAGGAGCCTTACACATGACGATATTGGGATTAATGAGTCTGAATGTGAAGGAAGTGATGAGATCTTTCCTGCTAATAATAATAGTTTCAGTCCTGATGGTTATAGGGATAAGGATGAAAGTGGAACTCTTACGGGTATTTCTAATGCATCCCATTATAGACCTTCATATGCTTGCAGAAGGCTGGATTTCTCTGCTGAAATTACAGATCAGAGAATGTGTTCTCATTTTGAAGACACCATTCATGTCGAGGCAAGCCATAGCAGGAATGATGATCCAGTTCATGAAAATGGATCAGGCACACCCATTCAACTAGGGCTTCACAGCAGAAGCACTGCGTTATGTGACCTTCAACAGTGCAAAAACAGTAAGCTAAATGAGCGTAGCTGTTCATGTGATCCTCACAATGGAGAAAGCATCAAGCTGCACATCACACGGGGATCTTCAGTGTTCAACTCTCACATCAGATTAGTACCAATGAGTGAGACATTCAACAAATTAAACCCCAGTCCAGCAGCAGTAACATTGGAAACCTTTACCAACAAGCCATCAGCACAGAAAGACAGAAGAGCAATCTCCAGGAGCAAAAACTGCTCTATTGATGTTACTAAGCCCATACCTGTTTATGAAGCAAAAAGAACAGCTGGCTACAACTATGGACTACCTCTGAGTTCTCCTCAGGCTACAAAGTAAACTGCTGTTCAGTTCTGTTGTTATTGCAATGTTTGCTTACTTTCATTTAACAAGAAAGACAGTAGCAGTGCCTTGCAGAAGTATTCATATCCCTTTTTACCATTTTGTTCCTTTAAAACGTCCAAATTTTATGTGATAAAAGTAGTGCATAACTTAAAAGTGGAAGAAAATGACTTGTGAAATATTTTACAAATTAAATTACTTTGGGGAGAGTGATATCATTTGTTTCTTTATGTCCCATGTATGATCAGCTCTCTCTCTCTCTCTCTCTCTCTCTCTCTCTCTCTCTCTCTCTCTCTCTCTCTCTCTCTCTCTCTCTCTCTCTCTCTCTCTCTCTCTCTCTCTCTATATATATATATATATATATATATATATATATATATATATATATAGAGATATACATATATATATATATATATATATATATATATATATATATATATATAGAGAGAGAGAGAGATATATATAGAGAGATATACATATATATATATCTATATATATATCTATATATATATATATATATATATATATATATATATATATATATGTATGTGTGTGTGTGTGTATGTGTGTGTGTCCGGGAGCAGGTATTTTAGATTCCTTCTGTAGATTCTCTAATTTCTACTTACACAAAATTGCTCAAGAGTTGTTTTTGAGGTGACTTCTGTAGGCAATTTATTTGTACAGGATTTTATTTAAGGATAACAGTAGAGGGGTCTGCAAACAAAGGCACTACACACTTTTCAGATATTAATTTGAACTACTTTGTGACTTTTGATTGTGAGCGGTATTAATATTTTTGCAAGTCACTTCAGTAAGAAATGTACTAACACTGCGATTTGTGTGGTTTTTAGCAGACATGTGGAAGGACAACGGATCAGCGTGTGTGTGAGGAAACGACCTTTAACCCGTCCAGAGTGCAGAAGAGGAGAGGCAGATGTTGTGACAACTCCAGGTGGAGAGTGTGTGGTTGTGCACGAAAGCAAAGAAGCTGTGGATCTCACAGAGTACATACTACAGGTAGATATGCAGAGAGGGAATAAAAATCAAATTCCTTCATTGTGTAATCCTAAAAAAAATCTGCTCAATATGTTCTGGTTCTCTGTTGTTTTGCAGCACAGGTTCCACTTTGATAAGGTTTTTGGGGAAAAGAGCTCCAATGAAGAAGTCTATCAGAAAACAGCATACCCTTTGGTACAGCACATGCTCAGTGGGTACGTGTCAAACCGCTAAATTGCCATGCAAAGCATGTTCATGGGCAGGGGTCATTTAGCAGTATGAAAGAATACCAAAGTTTCAAAACTGCTAAAGTTTTTCATCATAGCTTTACTGTGCTTTAAGGTCCAAGCAACCACATTGTCATTGAGTAATGCGGTGCTGCCCATGCCCCACAGGCTGCTGTGCACTGCCAGTCAGCTGGCACAAATAATCCTCCTACCCTTGCTTAAATGAAAGACAAATTCCCCCAAGAAAAACATTAACAGTCTTGGTGTGGAAACTAAAAGAGCACCTCACATGGCTTTAATTGAGGTCCCATTGTTTTAAAATCATAGCTGGCGAGCAGTGAGCATGTTGAACACCCACCTTGCACGCTGGTTACTAGAGTTGATAGCCTGACTAATCAGCCAACTAGAATCAGCTTGTTTTGCTCCCATTCTTGGTCAATAAAGAGCAAAAAATGTATAATATTCAGCAAAATCCCTATTACTACACAATAATGGATGTTTATTCCATATATTTACATAGGTCTGTGTGTCAAGCTTAAATAACCGTAAGCCAATATTCTAGATACTGCTATTATAACTAATAATGTTATGTTATTGTACCAATACTGTAAGTAATTATAAACAACTTAATTGTTAAACACCACTGTTTTAAATATTGATCTAAGTACAGTCATTTCACTCAAGGTTATCATACCATAAGAATCTCATCCACTTTATCATGTTTTTCCTCTTTAAAAGAAACAGTATAAACTGTTTAAGCTTCTTCTCTTTAGAGTACCTTTCTCTTTAAAAGTCTTTTTGTGTTGTATGTATCCACAGAGGCAAGGCCACCTGCTTTGCATATGGGCAGACAGGTGCAGGAAAGACTTACACAATGCTGGGTTCACCCCGTGGAGGAAAAGGGTTATATGCTCTAGCAGTTCAGGACATTTTCGCTCACCTGTCTGCGACACGCACATCAATACAGGTTTATGTCAGCTTCTTCGAAATCTACTGCGGTCAGCTGTACGACTTGTTGGAACACAGGAAAAGGTATTTGGCTTCTACTTTGTTACTTTCAATTATTTTTTTCATGTTTTTTCTGATTTATGTTCTCACGACAACCTGTGTACCCCATGTTTTCACTGTTGGATGGTTTCTTTTTCCATAATGACCAGAATATCTGCCTTTTCTTTCTCCATTGAAGGTTATTTGCCAGGGAAGATGGAAAGAAAGTGGTTCATATTTCAGGTCTGCGGGATGTCAGAGTGGATTCAGTCAGCTCGCTGCTGGAGGTTTGCTCCTTTTCTCCCCCATAAAATTAATTAATCCCCCAATATGTTGGCCAGAATTAGTGTTGCAAATGGCAAAAAAAATTAGATATGAGCCTTAAAATCAAACATTTGAACTTAAATCAGATAACTTATAATATAAAGATAAGAACAATTATTTTAATTGTCAATAGGTACAAAAATTTATTCTGGGGAAATAATAAATGTGTGTACCATGAATTTTATATTTTCTTTCCACTTCATGTAGGCATAACTCCTTCTGTAATGTAATAGTCTCTCTCACATATTTTTTTCTGCATTCTTGGTTGCTTAAAGGTAATTTCACAGGGAACAGCTGAACGAACACAAGGGATGAGTGGTGTGAATCCACTTTCCTCTCGATCCCACGCCTTGCTTCAGATTCAGCTCAGGGATCTCAACCAGAAGATAGCTGGAAGGTGAGAGACTTAATCATCCTGTTTTATAATATGATTCCACAAAACATACCTAAATGCCATAAAAGGGAACAGTAGAGAAAAGGATTGCTCATCACCTGTGGCTCAAAGTCAGGAGTGATTTTTTTTTGTAGGTTTTAAAGTGTCTTGCTAAAGACCTTTTTTCAGATTTTGTCACACAACAACTTCACCATGTTTTTTGGGATTTTATGTCATAGATCACCACACAGTAGTTGATAATTATGACTTGAAAGAAAACAGATCCATAGGCTTTTACATTTTTTTAAAATAAAAAAGTGTGGCATGCATTTGTGTTCCCTTTTCACTCTTATAGCCTCAAATAGAATCCAGGACACCTGATTGGCTTCAAAGTTACTTAATTAGTGAACAGAATTTCACTAATTAATTTATCTTCAGTATAAATCCAACTGTCCTGTGAAGGCTCCAGAGGTTTATTAGAGAATAATAGTGAACAAATAGCATCACGAAGACCGAGGAACACAGCAGAAAGTTCAGAAAAAACATTGTTGAGACGTTTAAAGCAATATATAAGCTTTGTACATCCCACGCAGCACTATTCAAGCCGCAATCTTAAAATGGAAAGCACACGGCACAAGTATAAACCTACAACATTGATGGGAAGATATATGGAGCTAAATGCAGGACAATCCTGGAAGTAAACCTGATTGATCCTTTTCTGCTAGATAGTGGAGGTTCACTACCCAGCAGGACAACTACACTAGACATACAACCAGAGTTGCATTGAATTATTGAGATCAAAGCACATTCATGTGTAAGAATGTTCACAGATGCTCTCCTTCCAATCTGACTGAGATTCAGCTATTTTACAAAGAGGAAGGTCCAGCATGTCAGGTTCAGCAAACATAAAGCTGATATAACCAAAGACTTGAAGCTATAATTGCAGTGAAAGGTGGTTATACAAAGAGTTGACCTAGTGTGGATGATTACAAATGCCCATCAAACTTTTCTGGTTTTTATTTCTTAATCTATTTTAGAACCTCATGGCATTTTCCTTTCACTTCACAACTATACTCTACTTTTTGCTGGTCTGTCACATAAAATGTTTGTGGTTGTGATCTCATAAAGTCTGAATAAAATCTAGCTACTTTTATAAAACACTGTACCTTTTTGTTTTTAATATGTCAACCTATTTTATAAATTATTTTATTATGATGTGTTTTCACCTTGTGATTTTCCCTTTTCAGATCTGTTCATTACATCTAATCAAACTTAGCAGGAATAGCAACAGACAGAAACAGAGGTATTAAATTTTTAAGCTTTGATCTATCAGGCCCAAACAGGAAACACTGGATTCCACCTGTATAGTGAACAAATAGGTCTGGCAAATGCCAACTATTCCCACAATAGCCTTGTTGAATTTTTATTTGTTATGCTACTAACTTCTTGATGATTTTATATTTTCTTTGAAACTAGGAGAACTTGAGCTGATAATCACATATGGCTAATGTTTTGTGGAAAATGGATGGAACTAATTGATGCCTGTTTGTGTGCGTATGTGTGCAGAATGTGGTTTGTGGACCTGGCGGGAAGTGAGAGGGCATCAGACACCAAAGAACCAAACAAACAGAGCCGAATGGAGGGAGCTGAGATCAACCAGAGCCTGTTGGCTGTAAGAAACTTTCTCACAAACTCAAATATTCACCTCACCTCATTATTCAGTGACTTTTAAAACTCCCATTTGTATTAGTAAGTTGAAGTAACTATTTTACATTTTTCCTAACTCTACTATGCAGTATTACTTAGGCTGGGTGTTTCATTTCTGCACGGCTATATTATGTTCCTGACACAGTATTTCAGTCGGGTTAAAGTCTGAACTTTGATTCGGCCTTTGCAACTCTTTTGCTTTTCAGCAGTTCTTTTGCAGACTCACTGCTGTGTTTTGAATGGTTTTCCTATTGATGAGGTAACTTTACTTAAGCTCTTGAATTGATGGTCACACATTTGACTCTAAAATAATTTGTTGTCCAGAAGAGTCTGTGTTCAGCTGTAAGGTGCCCAGATCCTGTGACTGCAAAACAAGCCCAAATCATCACTAGTCCACCACCATGCTTGAGTGTTGGTATTAGGTGTTTGAGCTCATAAGCTCTGTTTATTTATTTATTTTTACTGCGACGGACTGGCGACCTGTCCAGGGTGTACCCCGCCTCTCGCCCCATGACAGCTGGAGATATGCACCAGCCCCCCCGCAATCCTGCATAGGAGTGACGGGTACAGAAAATGGATGGATGAATATTTATTTTTATTTACCATGCCACTGTGGTCTCTTCTGTCCAAAGAACACCGTTGCAGATGTCTTGTGGCTCATTCATGAACTTTAATATTCAACATGTTGAGGAGTGTAGACTCCAAGATACAGCTTTTGGTGTTTACTAATTTCTCTGATCATTGCATGGTCTGACTTTGGGATAAAAGGGCTGGGAGGTCCACTCTAGGCAGCTGTCTTTCCCTTTTCTTATGGTTTATAATATTTTTCATTGTAGAATGATAACCCTCAAATTGTTTTAATAAGACCTTAAGAACATTCTCAAAGTGACTGGTAGGAACATTTGCTCCTCTGAGATCATTGCTAATCTCTTGCCGCTTTGGCATTGTTTTTAACACACACCTGTAAGCTCCAGACCACAAACAACCTGCTGTTTTTAAACTAGTAACTGTAAATCTACCTCTCAACATATCTGCTTTTAATCCCTCAGCTGAAAGAATGTATCCGTTCTCTTGACAAAGAGGAATCTCACACACCTTTCCGACAAAGCAAACTCACCCAGGTAGTTAGACTGATGTAACTTAATGATAAAAGGAAATGGATCATTTTATTGTTTTTTCCACTGTGACCCACATATAATCTTGTTTGTCTTTTCAAACTAAGCTGATTAATTCTCCTTTTAGGTTTTAAAAGACTCATTTGTTGGTGACTCAATGACATGCATGATTGCCAACATTTCACCGGGTCACTCAGCAACAGAACACACACTCAATACTCTGAGATATGCAGATCGGTAAGTGTTTAAAGGGGAAGGAAACAGTTAAATAGAGGGAAATTTGACTTATCTGAGAAGATGCTTTGATATGTGCAAAATTTAATTTTGTCATAATTCAATTTTACTGTTATTATGGTTACTATCCAGTGCCTTACAATAAATGTATTTATTCCCCTTCAACTTTTTAATAATTTGTCATCTAAAAAACACAAACTTCAATTTATTGTGTTAGGATTTCTCTTAATACATAGTATCTGCTCAATTTCTTCCAGCGTGAAGGAGTTGAGAGGACAAAATGGGCTAATAGGACGAAGGAGCAACAAGGTACACTCGGACAAAATGTATATGTCCGGCAGCAACAAAAGGAACAGAAGAAATGTTGGGACAAAAAATCCAAAGATAGGAAATCAGAACGAGAGTTTTTGTCCCAAAACACAATCGAGGCCACACATATGGGACACAGTTTTCTACTCAACACCCAAAAAAACAACTTGTGGAGAGGAAACACAATCAAGAAACAGAAATCACATACAACTTGAACATGTAAGTCCAATTAGAAGTTTATCACAGAGTGAAGTCAGATGTTTGAATGAAGGATCAGAGGTCAGACGGGATTGGATAACTGAAAATGAACGGTCCAATGATATTCACACTCCCTGTGTTAAAGGGAAACATACCAGAGCAGTGGTGATGTTGGGACAACAAAATAAAGGAGCCGTTAAAGGGGGTGAATTAACTTTTTCTGAAAGGGAATTTGGATTCTACCCCAGAGTAAAAGAGAACCATCAGCAGACTATGAAAGGAAGAAGGAGAGAGGACCCAGAATGGACCGAAATGAGAAGACAGGTAAAAAGCTGTAGAGACACATGCGGGGAAGAAGAGGGGCTAAAGGAGAGAGAATTACACAACGCTGACAGCAAAGAGAAAGTGAGGCATCTCAGACAGTATCATCAGCAGTTGCAGCAGTTTTTACCTTCACCAACTTCTTCATTTGTCCACCCCCTCTCATCATCTACGCGTCCATCTCTCTCTCTCTCTACTCAGGGATCTCTGTCGTCCCTCCTCTCATCTCAGGCTGCCACTAACTCCTTTCTCCAAGGGGACAACGGCAACACCTCAATAAATCCATTTAAGATTAAGAGTGAGAAAGATGAGAGGAGGGAAACTGAAAACAGATGTTCCTTTTATGTAGAGAAGGTGAAAGACTTGGTGGAGGATGAATATGCAGAATTCTTCTTGTCTCATTTGGAGCTGCCGCAGTCAAAGATCCACCAGATTAATGTGTCTGCTGCATCTGACGCTGTGACAGCCACTGTTCACCATGAGCAACAGAAATACATCACATCCACTGTCGGTGGAAGAGGTAAGAGGGATACTGCTTCTGGGTTTCACTGAAACAGTACAAAGTGCAGGTGCATCTAAATTAATTAGAAAATAATGTAAAATTCATGAATTTCAGTGATTCCATTCAAAAAGTGAAACTCACCCATACATTTCAAGCGTTTGTTTCTGTTAATTTCAACAAGTAAGACTCAGTCAAAGGAAAAATGAAATGTGTAATGTGTTTTTTTTTTTTATTTAGAAAATGAGAGTATGACATGAGACCAATAAAAAAAGACTTTTCATACAGAAATGTCACCTACTGAAATTGACTAGCTTGTGTCTCCTCTTGCATGAATTATGGCGGTGATCAGCCTGGTTCTGCTGAGGTTTTAAAGAAGACCAGGCTGCGCTTATATTAGCTTTCATCTGCTTTGTTGGGTCTGGTGACGCAGCTTCCTCTTGACAATACCCCATAGATTCTCTGTGAGATTTTGGTCATGCCAGTTTGCTGGCCAATCAACCACAGTGATGCCATGGTGATTAAAGCAAGTATTGGTACAGAGTGGGCAGGTGCCAAGTTTGGATTTGATAAAACACAGTGAACCAAGACCAGGAGATGATGGCTCCCCAAATTATCAGACTTTGGAAACTTTATAGTGGACCCCACACAAGTTCTCTGCCTCTCCACTCTTTCTCCAGACTCCAGATTTGTATTGGCAAATAAAATGCAAAAATCAATTTAATCTGAAAGTAGAACTTTTGACCCCTGAACAACAATTTTTTTTTAACCTTACCTCAGATAAGACATGTTTGACATTGTATCTGGTTCAGGTGTGGCTTTATATTGATGAGACAATTGTGGATGACGCTAAAGATACAGATTGATTTCTTGTTGCTTTTGCACCTTTTTCTACCACACTTTATCCTTCCACTCAGCTTTCCCTTTACCATGCCTGGATACAGAAGTTTGTAAACGGCCAACTTCTTGAGTAAAGATCTTTAGTCACGTATCCTCCTTGTGGAGGGTGTCAGTGACTGTCTGCTGGACATCTGTCACGTCAACAGCCATATTACAATTACAACATAACATTTATGTGTTGGAAATGTTTTTTTAAATATCCCTATGTGATATTCTAATTTGTCAAGGAACTGAATATTGAGTTTTCATTAACTACATGCCAGAATCATCAAACTGAACAGAAATAAATGCTTGAAATCAATCACTATGTGTGTGATGAATCTGCATTGTATCTAATTTTCACTTTTTGAGTTGAATTGCTGACATAAATACGATTTTTCTATTATAATCTAATTTATTAAGCACCTGGATGGAAACTTCTCCTTTACTTTTTCAGGTGCAAACAAACCTGTCTCCATTCAAGTCCATGACAACAATATGAAAAAACAATCGACGTTGGAAAAAAATTTAACGGTCCCCAAAATTGAACCCCTGGCTTCATCTTTTATCCAGAGCACTGACCACTCTGGCTGTCATTCTTCACACAAGACACTAGAATATGCAGAGATAATGCACTCAAAATCTTTACCCAACATAAATAAGCAAAATTCAAATCCTCAATCTGGATGTTTAAACTCAGCACTGCCAAATTATTACAATAGCTCAAGAGCTGCTGCTGAGCCATTCAATCCTGCTGAGTTAGGTGGTGAAGAAAGCAGCAACCAGCACATCAAACCCACAGTCCATTTGCTCACCATGGACAGATTGGACCATGCAAGGTAAGTATTAATTGTTGTATTACATGTGATCCAACACTCTTATTCATGTTTAGAACAAGAACTTTAACTCAGTCTTTCCTTAGGTTGAGTATTATTGAGGCGCATTTGGAGCAGCTGAAAGAGATGGAAGCTATTTGTCACAAAGAGGGGAAACTTCTGTGCCAGCAGCATGATATGGTTTGACAAAATCACTTTATACTAAATGGCTAAATTAAATCTATATTTTATTTATTTTAGTTTTTGTACATCATTTTTTCCTCTTTTTTTCCTCAACAGGCATTTGTGGAGTTTGTCCACAAGCTAGCAGAGATCCTGGAGAGAAAGGGTCGATGTGTACACAGCATGAGAGCTCAGCTGAGGCCATATCTGAAGACTAACCATCAATCCACACAAGAAGATTATGAAAATGCAATTATATAAATTACATGTTTTTTAACACAAAAAACAGCATGCAAACACAACAAACACATTTATTCTGAAAATGGATAGTACAATATATTTATATCCACTAAGAATACTATGGTATTAGACAGATAGGTTAGGTTATCCCTTAGTGTGTGCTACCTGAAGTTTTTTGGGGGAAACTTGTATTCCTGACAAAACAATGTGAGAGAAAAATAGAGGAAAGAGTCCTATTGAGTTTTATGTGTCCTTGCGAGTTAACCTATATAGTGATGTGTGTGTTTGGTTTTACGTTGAGATGTTGGGCTACATTTGTTTCTTTCTGTATACTATAACATGAAATTATACATAATGTGTGTATTCTTATTGGAATATACACTGCATTGCCAAAAGTATTGGATCACTCCTACAAATCATTGAATTCAGGTGTTTTAAGCAGCATCTAGGCATGCTGACTGCTCTTACAAACATTTGTGAAAGAATGAGTTTGTCTCAGGAGCTCAGTAGGTCCCATGATAGGAAACCACCTGTTCAGTTAAATCCAGTGATCAAATTTCCATCCATCCACAGTGTATATCCACTTGTCCTTGCAGGGTCGGGGGGAGAAGTGGACAAGCACATACCCAAAGACATGAATTGAGAGACCAATTAACATAATACTTTTGATTTAGGATTGTTGGAGGAAGACAGGGTGCCCACACCTGCATGGGGAGAACATGCAAACTTCATGTGTTAAGACCCCAGGACCTTCGTCCTGCAAGGCAACAGTGCTACCAACTGCGCCAGAGTGCAGTGTGAATTTTTCTTGCTACTAAATATTCCACACTCAACCGTTGGTGGTAACAAGGGAAGTGGGAACAAAGTGGAAGTGATTGGACACAACAGGGACTCAGCCATAAAGTGGTAGGCCACCTAAAATCACAGAGTTTGTTCTGCAGAGGCTGAGGAACACAGTGTGTTTCTGCTGAGTCACCAAACTTCAGGCGGTTTTCAGATTAGCTGAAGAATAATGCAAAGAGAGCTTCACAGAATAGGTTTCCATTGCAGGGCAGCTGCATCCAAGCCTTACATTACCAAGTGAGATGCAAAGTGTCCAAAGCAGGCTTTCTCATACAACATCAGTGTTTGAAGTTGCTAATGGGCGTCTGGAAGAAAGGTCAAACCTTTCTATAAACACACTTCTAAAGTTTAAAGCATGTTGAAAGCCTTTCCAGAAGAGCTGAACTGTTGTAGCTGTAAAGAGTAGGCCTTCATCTCGTTAAACCCTATGGATTAGGGAAGTTATTTACTCAGGTGTAGATGTGTCTAAAGGCAGTACATTTTTTCGGTAAATTTGTTTTCAAATCTGTTACACTGTTAAAAAGCTGTAATGGCTGCTGTTTAGAATTAATTTATTTACTATGATCTATCATCATTTCATCTCAGATGTTTTTCTTGGGCATGTCTATGGAAATAATTTTGAAATATCTTTTTTAAGCTATAGTCCTGGTGTTTGCCTCAAAGGTCACAGTTTCTTGGATTTTAATCTGACTTTGTCCAGGGTAGACCACCAAACACCAAATATTATTATAGCCAGTTTTCTAGCCATCATGTACAATGATACCTTGCTGATTGATGGTCATATTGATATTTTCCATAACTCTTTTTTTTTTGTTGTTGTTGTTGCTTATCTCCTTCCAGCTTTAAGCCAAGTTTCTGACAAATTTATCTGGCAGTTTTTCAATGCTACACACGAGGGATTGTGTGAGGTTTTTGGTAGAATATTTGTAAAATTAGTTTAATATTTCATTGTAGTGGTCAAAACTGTTTGTGTTTTTATATGGCTTTTGTAGTTTATATTTGAATAAAATTTGCTTAATATGATAATTTATTAAATATTTTTTTATTTTAACCAAACATTTTTTTAGCTTTTTTTGCCTTAAGTTCGGTCACAAAATCTAATTAATGTCTTCATATTTGAGGTGTCTTTAAAAGCCTGATCTATTTGACAAACTGTACATATACTGTATATGGGACATCACTTTGTCTATCGTAAATGAACTGAATACATATACATGCTCTTTTCTAGTCATACCGACCACTCAAAGTGCTTCACACTAGAGCCACACTCACCCCTTCCTACTCACTAATGTGCACACATTTATGCACCGATACACAGATTGGTAGGCAACTTGGGGTTGAGTACCTTACCCAGGGCCACATGTGGCAGAAGGAAGCTGAAAGCAACCCCACAACTTTCCAATTGCAAGACGAATAATCTACCCACACAGTTGCTAAGGTGCTTGTGAGATTTTAAAACCCATAAGAATTGCCTATGTTTTTGCAAGAATAGGCCATAGCATAAAACATTAGTATTTGCTGTTTGTTTTCCTATTGAGGAAAATCCACAGTTTTTTTTACATTTTCTCACCCTCAAAAATCTTAATTTAAATCCTAGAAAAAATACATGGTAATAGACCAGCAGTTGTGAATGATCAGTCAACCATTCAGGGTCAGTCGTATTTTCATGAATAGTTTGGATAGCACTTTATCCTGACGTATTCATCTCAACTGAAATTGTTCTCACCGCTTCCAAAGCAAGCTCTTTCTGAGGAGATTATGGCTTTTTGCTGCTGAACAAAAATTTTATTTAGATCTATTTAAATACTTCTGGCAAAGCAGTGAATTTTGTAAAAATAGAATTAAATTAAAGGTAACCTGGTTTTTTTCATCAGACAACAGGTATAAACAAAAATGTGTATTCAAGTTAAGGATAAATTTCGCACACCCACTTTCATGACATGACATATTATGACACTTCCACCTTCCAGATCACATATCTCCTGTTTTAGCTTCCCTTCATTGGCTCCCTGTTAAATCCAGAATAGAATTTAAGATCCTCCTTACATTTAAAGCTCTTAATAATCAGCTCCATCATACATCAGAGATCTGATTGTTCCATATGTTCCTAACAGAGCACTTCGCTCTCAGACTGTAGGTTTACTTGTAGTTCCTAGGATTTCTAAAAGTAGAATGGGAGGCAGATCTTTTAGTTATCAGGCTCCTCTCCTGTGAAACCAGCTTCCAGATTTAGTCTGTGGGGCAGACACTCTGTCTACTTTTGAGGCCAGGCTTAAAACTCTCCTTTTTGATAAAGCTTAAATAGTTAGAGTGCCTTAGGTCATCCTGAGCTATCTCTGTAGTTATGCTGCTATAAGCTTAGACTGCTGGAGGACAGACTTACCAATTTTTCCAGTTCCAAATATTTGCTGTTATTTCGACTGTTAACTTTGTTTTTTCCTCAGTGTCTTTCTCTCCATAGAAGCTACACCTGGTCTGGTATCCTGCTTAGCTTCAGTCCCCTGTTGGATGGGGAGGCATCCCAGAAACTGAACATCTCCCTTGTCCTGTTATCAACTTTTTACTTTCTTTAATATACAGACCCGTTTCAAAAATTTGAATATCATGGAAAATGTTATTTATTTCCATAATTCCATTCAAAACATTAAACTTCCAGAGATTATAGATTCAGGGCCCACAACTTAAACGACTTCAAGTATTTAGTTGTTTATTTGTATATAATTTGGGCTTCCAGCTCATAAAACCCACAAAAACAGAAATTTAAAAGATTATAATACTGTGAAGAAATCACCATTTACTTCTCAGTTTTTGCAAAAAAAAAACAGAAAGAAATTAGGATCACATCAAATCAATCAAAATATGGTACTTTCAAAACGATATGTCAATCTTTACTAGGTAGGGAATCCCTTTGCTCTAATCACTGCCTTGATGCGCAATGACATTGAGGCCATCAGCCTGTGGCATCGACTGTGAGTTATGGAAGCCCAGATTTTCTTGATGTTTGCTGTCAGCTCTTCTTTGTTTTTGGGTCTGGTGACCTCAATTCCTCTTGATAATACCCCATAGATTCTCAAAGGGGTTTAGGTCCGGCGAGTTGGCTGTCCAGTCAAGCACTGTGATGACATCAAACCAGGTTTTGGTGCTTGTGGCGGTATGGGCAGGGGCCAGGTCCAGCTTAAAGAGGAAATCTGCATCTCTATACAGATCCTCAGCAGAAGGAATCATGAAGTCCTCTAAAACATTCTGGTAGACTGATGCGGTGACCTTGGATTTAAGAAAGCAGAGTTTACCAACACCTACACCGGACATTGCACCCCAAATTATGACTGACTGTCGGTATTTCACACTGGACCTCAAGCAGCTCTTCCTTCAAACCCTTGGACCTTGATTCCTGAATGAAAAGCTCACTTTACTTTCATCGGAAAAGAGGATCTTGCACCACTGGCCCACAGTCCAGTCCTTCTTCTCCTTGGCCACCTCATTCCACTCTTTCTGGATCTCTGCCAGATTAATGAATCTTCTCTGTTTGATAATCCGCTGAAGCCCACGGTCAGCTCTTCTGCTGGTGCATCTTCTTCTGGCACATTTTGCCCTTCCACTAGACTTTCCATTGATATTCTTGAACACAGCACTCTGTGAACAGCCAGCCTTCTTAGCAATGAACTTTTGCGGCTTGCCCATCCTATAAAGGGTATTAATGATGGTCTTCTGGCCAGTTGTCAAGTCTGCAGTCTTCCCCATATTAGAATACAGTGGCTTGCTAAATTATTCGGCCCCTTTGAACTTTTCCACATTTTGTCACATTACAGCCACGAACATGAATCAATTTTATTGGAATTCCACGTGAAAGACCAATACAAAGTGGTGTACACGTGAGAAGTGGAACGAAAATCCTACATGATTCCAAACATTTTTTACAAATAAATAACTGAAAAGTGGGGTGTGCGTAATTATTCAGCCCCCTGGGTCAATACTTTGTAGAACCACCGTCTGCCGCAATTCCAGCTTCCAGTCTTTTAGGGTATGTCTCTACCAGCTTTGCACATCTAGAGACTGAAATCCTTGCCATTCTTCTTTGCAAAACAGCTCCAGCTCAGTCAGATTAGATGGACAGCGTTTGTGAACAGCAGTTTTCAGATCTTGCCACAGATTCTCGATTGGATTTAGATCTGGACTTTGATTGGGCCATTCTAATACATGGATATGTTTTGTTTTAAACCATTCCATTGTTGCCCTGGCTTTATGTTTAGGGTCGTTGTCCTGCTGGAAGGTGAACCTCCGCCCCAGTCTCAAGTCTTTTGCAGACTCCAAGAGGTTTTCTTCCAAGATTGCCCTGTATTTGGCTCCATCCATCTTCCCATCAACTCTGACCAGCTTCCCTGTCCCTGCTGAAGAGAAGCACCCCCAGAGCATGATGCTGCCACCACCATATTTGACAGTGGGGATGGTGTGTTCAGAGTGATGTGCAGTGTTAGTTTTCTGCCACATATAGCGTTTTGCATTTTGGTCTCATCTGACCAGAGCACCTTCTTCCACATGTTTGCTGTGTCCCCCACATGGCTTGTGGCAAACTGCAAACGGGACTTCTTATGGTTTTCTTTTAACAATGGCTTTCTTCTTGCCACTCTTCCATAAAGGCCAACTTTGTGCAGTGCACCACTAATAGTTGTCCTATGGACAGATTCCCCCACCTGAGCTGTAGATCTCTGCAGCTCATCCAGAGTCACCATGGGCCTCTTGGCTGCATTTCTGATCAGCGCTCTCCTTGTTCGGCCTGTGAGTTTAGGTGGACGGCCTTGTCTTGGTAGGTTTACAGTTGTGCCATGCTCCTTCCATTTCTGAATGATCGCTTGAACAGTGCTCCCTGGGATGTTCAAGGCTTGGGAAATCTTTTTGTAGCCTAAGCCTGCTTTAAATTTCTCAATAACTTTATCCCTGACCTGTCTGGTGTGTTCTTTGGACTTCATGGTGTTGCTGCTCCCAACATTCTCTTAGACAACCTCTGAGGCCGTCACAGGGCAGCTGTATTTGTACTGACATTAGATTACACACAGGTGCACTCCATTTAGTCATTAGCACTCATCAGACAATGTCTATGGGCAACTGACTGCACTCAGACCAAAGGGGGCTGAATAATTACGCACACCCCACCTTTCAGTTATTTATTAGTAAAAAATGTTTGAAATCATGTATGATTTTCGTTCCACTTCTCACGTGTACAACACTTTGTATTGGTCTTTCACCTGGAATTCCAATAAAATTGATTCATGTTTGTGGCTGTAATGTGACAAAATGTGGAAAAGTTCAAAGGGGCCGAATACTTTTGCAAGCCACTGTAAGAATAAGACGTAATCCCTGTGGGGAAATTAAGTTGAACCTAATGGACACAATTGAACCAAAGGGAAGCAATTTAATGACACCGGGGAAAACATGTGCAGGTGCTTTGAGTTTAGTAGATGACTAGTGTGTGACGCTCAGTTTAAAACAAATTTGGGCTGATTTCTTCACAGTATTCTAATTTTTTTAATTCCTGTTTTCGTGGGTTTTCTGAGCTGGAAGCCCAAATTATGTACAAATAAACAACTAAATACTTGAAATCGTTTAAGTTGTGGGCCCTGAATCTATAATCTATGGAAGTTTAACGTTTTGAATGGAATTATTGAAAATAAATAAACTTTTCCATGATATTCTAATATTTTGGAAATGGTCTAAAAAGTACTCTTACATCAGTTCTTTTGTTCTTTCTGTGTTTCTGCTCTGTCTTCTCAAACCCCAAGACGGTCTTGGTAGATGGCCGCTCATACTGAGCCTGGTTCTGCTGGAGGTTTCTTCCTGTTAAAGGGGAGTTTTTCCTCTCCACTGTCGCTTCATGCTTGCTCAGTATCACAGATTGCTGAGGGATTGCTGTTGTTGGAGTCTGCATAAACAAGGCACAACTGACTCCTTAAATGGAAAACTAGCTAAACCTTTTAACTTATTGGAATGTTTGTATTGAAATGACTACTTGTAAAGTGCCTTGAGATGACATGTGTTGTAAATCGGTGCTTTATAAATAAACTGAATTTAATTTCATTTTAGCATCTAGTTGTATGTTCTTAGGGTTAACTTCCTTAGACGGCAAGATCTGTTTTAAATGTCCTTCTCTTGTAGAACAGTGTATTCTTTTTCTGAACAGTGGGATGGCTGATGTAGAAACCTATTGAGAACAGACAAAGACTCATTAGCTCCTAAAATGTCATGGCCTCAGACTATGGCATTTTCAGCATCAGAATTAGCTTTATTTTTTTTCACAAACAAGGAATTTGACTTCGGTTTTCAAGCACTCACCGTGTACGGACATGAAGTATAAATATTAAACTTTAAATAAAATAAGTATAAAGGAACAATATGTTCATACATTTGCAGACTTTTTTTTTTTTTAGAAATTAGGAAAAAGACACCCAGAAGCAGAAAAATATAAATGTCTGAGCCTTAAACAGGACAAGTAAACTGGGTAAACAATATTCTAACCATGTGCACCTAATGGGATAGACCTGTGTGTAATTTTATGTTTTTTACCTGGGGATGGATGTGGGCGTGTCCTTATTTATTCGTCATCAGAAAACGTGATTTTTAAATTACGTGGAAAGTTTATTCTTATGTTTTTATAGATTTTTTATATTACTTCAATCTCTATTAAACATCTATACATCCAGATTTGTTTAAAAAAAACCGGGTTTCATATGGAGTCTAATTGTTTCATATAACACGTGAATTTACTGACCTTAAACATACTTTAATGTCGTATGTTCTGAATCGCATTAATAATGTATGGCATAGTAGACACTCTAGCACACTGGAACGCGCTAGTTGTGCTGTGACGTGATACCATGTGATCTAGTAGCTGCTTTTGATTGGTCTTAACGTTTGTTTGTGGAGCTCCGATTACTTACGTTTAACAACGGCGCGGTGGGTCACGTGACACCATCTGCTGCTGCCTGAGCGAAGCGTGTTAGCAGGTAAAAGAAAGTCAAATAGCTTGTGTGGATTATGTTGATAAGCCGTGTGAAAATTAAAAAATGTGTTCTGTTGTGTAGTTTGGTTTTGTTTTCTTAGTGGATGTTGGACGTTTTATGCGTAACAAACTCGACCTGAACCGGTTGCTCGGTGGTTTGCTAACACGCGAGGCTCTATCCAAACTGTGAGCCATTGTATTACATCTGGGAAAAAAAGGCCTTTAACATGCCGGAGCTGATAGCGTTTACCCGCTCAGTACTTTTGTAGCTTAGCGGGCAACTTAAAATTCGACAAAGCTATTGCTTTCCGAGGTCCCAGAAGTTAAACAAAAGACATTTGGGGCCTGTAATTACATGAATTTTAAGGAGACGAGCTACTGTGTTGCTTTCGTTCGAACTGTTAGCGTGCTGCTAATGTTAGCTTTGTGCCCAGGTTTACACAAAGGAGTGTGTCGTCGCTCTTGACGCGTCTGTTTGTTTCCCCCGTCTGCCTTGGTGACTGAAAAACCAAAGCATTGCTGCTTTATGGCACACGGACCAACCGTAAAAAAACCGCGCTGTTATTCTCCAGGCAGAGCACGGCGGTACTCAGGAATGGCGTAGGGACTATTGTAAGAACAAAGGCAGCCTGCTAGCTAGGCTACAGCGATTCTTGAGCTCGACTGAACGTTACTCTGTGTTTTCAGTTTCTTTTATGTTTTTTAGTTGACCGCAGTGCGACGTCGGTAAATTTATTTTTGCAGTCAAACATTCACGAACAAACACGCAAAATAGAGGTAAGGCGAACAATCCTACTACACAATGTTTACGTGTTTTTTTTTTTGACAGCCAACTTTCAATAACCAGCCGCCACCTCGTTTCTTTTAACGTCATCAGAGCTCCCATATTTCCTAACATTTTGTTATGTTTTCCTGATAACGGCCTGTTAGTGTGTGACGTAATTCTCGTCAGCTTTGTGATTTCGATCTCTAATGTTTTTGGCCTGCGTATCAGTTCGCTGTTTTGTTTTTAATCGGGTTTCCTCTTTTTGGGGTGTTAAACTCTCGTAACTGATCGATGGGAAGCATATTTATCCCCTCAAATAATAAACACTGGTGAGTACTGACTGTTTTTGAGTGGGCAAAGGGAGGGAGAGCCGTAAGATGACACCCGGACAGTCCCCTCTTGGCTGGCTAAATTTAACTGGGAGTGGGGGGGCACAGATAGGGGGGTTATAGTCTTACATGGTATATAACTGTGTGTCTCACTCTGCCTATATCAAGTGTACAGCTCTAGTATTGCGCATTTATCCCAATCCATTTTTTTTAAAGAGAGCTATTCAGTTTTACCTTTTCATAAACTCTCATTCCAATTTGCTTCTTTGTGTCCCCAGATTTTTCTATTTTGTACATTTTTTTTGTATATACTGTATATGATGACTTCCGTGGTCAGCAATCCAGCCCGAGGGACTCGGGACAAGACGCTGCCCACAATCACACAAACCACGCAGCCACAGAAACAGATACAGGTGAGATGGTTCTCTTCAATTTATAATCTTATTTTCTATTAAACATTAAGATTCACCTAAAAAAACAAAAGTTGACCAGAATTATCCAAATTTTATCTTGATCGGGCCCTGGGCAGTGACCAATCAGCCAGAAACATATGGAATGTGATGGCTAAGAAGTCTGCTGACAACACTTCAGTGATAATGCTGTTACTGGGGAAATGTTTAAAAAGGATCCCAGGGGACACTCAATGTATTTAAAATGGGTCTGTGTTCTTCAGGAAATGCTGCTTATAGGTGTTAATGTATCTACTCTAATTGCTAATATAAGATGCTAAATATAGTTGAAAATAAGAAGTTGGTAAGGATTTGGTCTTTGTTTTAGAGTATTAGTAAAACCCTGGTTCTGATATAAACAGTTAAAACAGGGCTTGTAGCAGGAAGGCTAATAAAGATTGAGTGCTGCTCTTGGATCCTTTTATCATTCCTAAAGAGAAATCAATATAGGATCAAATGTATATTGACGGGTCAAAGCTTTAGAAGAAGCTGAAATTAGGAAATGACAACTAAACTCTAATCAGGGGAACCCTACATAAGGTCACCATGTTTTCCTGTTGTCCTTGCTTAGCTCGGTTTGCTTCTTTCTTGCCAGGCCACAGCAGAGCAGATGCGTTTGGCGCAGGTGATCTATGACAATAATGATGCTGACTTTGAAGACAAGGTCAAACAGGTATGTTCATCCACAGGTGTGAAATAAAATTGAAATGTAGCCTAGATTCATACAGCTTCCAAATACAAATAACTTTGTTGTGGTGCATAACTTAAGTTAACATCTTTATTTTTAATTTTGTACTCTCAGCTGATTGAGGTTACTGGAAAGACTCAAGATGAATGTGTGGTTGCCCTCCATGACTGCAATGAAGATGTAAACAGAGCCATCAACTTTCTGCTTGAGAGTACCTCCGACACAGTAAGCACACGCGTAAACATTGATATATGGAGTCAAAAATAAGCATTATTCTTATAAGGTACCTGGCTATTTTTTTTGTGCTGATGAAAACAAAGTGTGCTGCCTTTGTCTAATTACATATTTAATGTACTTTGTTTAACCAACATTTATTTTGTTTGTTGTTCAGAACTCCTGGGAGACTGTAGGAAAGAAGCGTAGTATTGGTAAAGAGGGAGGAACCTCAGATTTAAAAGAGAGCCGGGAGAAGAAAGGAGAACGGGAGGCCAGCCGTGGACGTGGATTGTCCAACAGGAGGAGCAGAGGAATCAGCCGAGGTCGTGAAGGTAGAAAAGTTTAAAAAGGCTAGTGAATAACTTGGACTGTGTGTAGATTTATATTGTTTTCTTATTTTCCTTATTTTTTTCTGATTGCGTTATAGGTCGTTCAGAGGAGAATGGGTTTGAAGTGACTCCTGGGGAGAGAGGCGCTGACCGTGGGCGCAGGGGGCGAGGCCGAGGTACGCACTACATTAAAACCAATCTAACAAATAAAGAGTTGATCTTTGTTTTATCAAACTTACTGGACAAACGGCCTTGATTGATTTATTCTTAGTGTTCGACCATTGTTTTGTGATTTTTGGGAGGTGTTGGTTCTGACTATTTTGTTTTATAAAGCCCTTAATCAGAAATTAAGACGGGAGGTTTCCAATCAGCACGTGTCTGTTCTCCCCTCAGGAGTTGGGGGCCGTGGGAGAGGAAGAGTTGGAACTGTTGGAAACAGGTTCTCTTCACAAGGAATGGGGTAAGAATTAGTTTTATGCTTAAATCTAAACCCACAAATCAACCATGTTGATTTGCTGATTACAGTAAAAAGTAATCCTAACCGCTCTGTCAAAACATGTGTGCCTCATTCAATTCAATTCAAAATTACTTTATTAATCCCAAAGGGAATTTAAATGTTGTTGTAACTCATTTTTCAAGTGTCTTCATAGATTTGTTGTAGATGCTGATGGCTGTGGGTAGGGATGATCTCCTGTAGTGCTTTGCAAATCTGAAGACGCTCTGTAGTTGTATGACAGTCTGCTGTAGTGGATGCTCATGGTTGTACATAATGTTCATTTAATAAAGAATCCTTTTTTGCACCGTAATCTCCAGAGGGTCCTCAGCATCCAACCTGTTAGCCAACAATTTCACATTACCCATTATGATTGATGGAGATGGTTTGAAATTCTTCCTTTTCGCTCTCCTCTTCACCTCTGCTGTGGATCCATGATGTCTCCTTTTCAAGTCGTCAGGGTTTTGTGGCTGCAGTTGGGGTATTATTTGAGCTTTAGTGATGTTAATCAGCTGCCCCCAGTTGTAAACCACCTTGTTGCCATGGTTATGCATCATAACAAATGTCCTAAAATAAAAGTAGCAAAAGTCCTTCCAGCTGCACAGCATTCAAAACCAGAGAGAACAGTTGTCCACAAAAATAATGTTTCTTCCAGAAATGAAGGAATAAAAGTTTTTAAAAAGAAAAAAATCGGAAAAAAAGGCAACAGAGCTACTCCAACATGCTGCCACCTTCAGAGGCGCAACTCCGGAAAAAACAAAGAAGATGCTTTACTTTAATATTAGCTTATCTTTTAATGCGTTCTTCTTCTTTTTTTACCTTTTCCAGCACATTCAATCCCGCTGACTACACCGCAAACTCCAGAGCAAACCAGGACAGATTGGAGGGGAATGAGGCTGCTGAAGGAACTGGTACATAAAATAATAGAAACTAAGCCTCCACATTTTGATTTCAGATTCTGCTCCTATTTTTACAATGGCTGCATCCTGTGTTTGTCAGTATCAGTCCATTCTTTACTAACACAGTCTTGCAGCTTTACAAATCCAGACTTTGAGTAATAAATCTAGTGCTGTGGTGTTGTTGTAGTCCCTGAGAGCCACTGTTTAGAGGCAGGACTGTGTAGAACTTGATAAAACGTTAAGGATGTAATTTCGGCCATTTGATTCAGGTATGTTGGAATAGGGATGCCTCGAAAAGCAACAGGACTTTGCTTCTTAAGAACTGGAGTTGGGGATATCTGCATATAGCTCATGGTGAATTTGAAGTTATTTATGAAGAGAACATACCAACAATAACTTGACAGCTTTTGTCTTTTTCTCCATCAGGAACCTGGCGTGGCAATCTGGAGGAGTGGACTTCAGAAGAATGGAATGAGGATGTAAGGCATTACTGTTTGATTATATGAGGAATTTTCTGTACTCTATATTGCACCAGTGATTTCATGCCTTGATATTGCTTAAGGTTTAGTATTTCAATAATGTCTTGTCATGGCTGCTTGAGTAAAACCTGTTTTTATGAAGCAAGAGCATGCTGTGCCCTAGTGGTGGTACTGCTGTTTACCTTTTACAGTCTAAGATGGCTTCATGTTGATTTGTCACACTGCCAATTTCGTACTAATTTCCTAGCTACACATTGCAAAAAAACCAGCCCCTGTTTTAGACAGCATAACCTTTGTTTAAACACAAAATTCTGGTTCAAAACAACCAAATTTGCTAAGGAGCAAAACCGCTCTGGGGCTACATGACCTGCATCCATCACATGGTACTTCGACTGGCAAGTGCTTGTTGGAAAGTAGTTACATTTGACCTACAGTGCGAACCATATGCAGACATAATCTGGTGACTGTATTTATGCCCTTTCACAGTTGTCTGAGACCAAAGTGTTCACTGCCTCTTCTGCTCCAGCCAACCAGATCACACCTGGACACAAGTAAGTCTTTCTGTTCAAAGTCTAAACTTGAAAAGCTTGATAAAATGTACTTTAAAAAACGGACCTCTTTAATACTCATCTTCCAAAAACAAACCCCTCCACTACTACTTCTGTTCTTTTGTGTCCTGCGTTGGCTCAGTGTGGACCTGGCTAGCATACTGCCTAAGACTGGAGTGACTGTTGGAGGTTCTGTGGACTCTGACTTGGGAGCAATTGTTGATGGTCCCTCAGCCGAGGATTTGGGCCAAAGCCTGGTGTTCACAAATTCCCACCACAATGGACGAACTGCAACACACAGCTACGCACATGCAACAGCCAACAGCTATGCTCATGCTGCCTCTGCTAGCACCACCTATGCACATGCTGCGCTGGTATGCCTTACTACACACATCTGCACCTGCCCAAGAATCAGTATTTCATAAATATTACTTATCGTTGGTACTATTGTAGTCATTCTGTCTTATGCTCCCAGTCTTCAGTCATAGGTTCTGGTTTTGGGTCCCTGAATGCACCTAAGCAGGGACCAGGCCCAGACATTTGCATGTCGGAGCAACTCAACGTGCCTCGGCTGCCGCAGAGAACCAGTCAGATGTTGGCAACCAGCAGCAATAGTGTCTCCAAAGACCCAGGACAACCGGCAATGCAAAGTCCAGCTCCTGCAGCTTCAACTACTGCAGACACCAAGGCTCAGAGGATTGAAAATGGCCCTGTTGTATCCCAAAACTGTAAGTTGATCCTAAAGTGACTAAACAGTGCATACAAATGTAGGACATGGGTGTTTATAAATGAACCATGTGTTAGCAGCTTCAACAGTATTTGTTTCTGTTTTCTAAAGTGGAAATGAAGCATCAGCCAGAACCATCTGCAGTGCTCAGCCAGCTTGCTCAAAGGCAGCAGCAGTCCTCCATTCTGCCCACCACAGAGCCTCCGGGCCTGTCTCAGTCACACGCACCACAGGTCCCCACACCACCAGGTACAGTCAGAGTGGTTCAGTACGCTATTTAATAAATGTAGTTTTAAGAGAATATCCTATGGAAAAGGTGCGTCTAAAATGTAAAAAAACATACCTGACTTCTTCTATTTAAACAGAATAACAGTATTCACGACAGATGTTACAAAAAACCCCATAAAACTGATCATTACAGTTAACATTTTATTTGACCAAAGGACTTTGGCATTAATATATAATAAGCATCAACTGGTGTTTTTAAGTGCCAGCTGCTTAACATAGATTCTGCTCAGAGGTTGTAGACTTCACTTTTAAAACAATGCTACTTCAGTAAGCGTAGCTCCTTTAGTTTCCCTACAGTGATTTTGTTTTTGTTTTTTTTCATGACTGGAAATTTTTCCAAACGACAAAATTACCTTTTCTTTTAATTGTCAGAAAAATGTAGGAGCCTTCTTTCACCCTGCTGGTTAGCAGTGTGTAGAAACGTGTAGGAGAGTGGCTTTAAACTTGAAGGATGATAAGCAGTGGGAATGGTACGGTGGAGAAAATCTTTGTTTTTTATCATTACTTTAGTTTTTATGGCTCTAGTGGTCGTTATTTTAGTTTAGCGAAAATGAGAAGGGAAGACTTGCAATAAACGGCCCACTGACCTTCGTAATGTTTAAAATCTATATATTCTCTGATACAGAAAAATTTACTATTGTGGTAATTGAAATAAAGAAATAATTCAAATTCTAAATTACTTTATTAATCCCAAAGGGAAATTAAATGTTGTAACTCATTATCCAAGTTCCTTCAAAGATTTGTTGTAGATGCTGATGGCTGTAGGTAGGGATGACCTCCTGTAGCAGTCTGCAGATCTGAAGAAGCCTCTGACTGAAGACGCTCTGTAGTTGTATGACAGTCTGATGTAGAGGATGCTCTGGATCTATGGCGTCTTCTTTTCAACTCATCAGGGTTTTGTGGCTGTAGTTGAGGTATTATTTGAGCTTTTGTGATGTTAATCAGCTGCTGCCAGTTGTAAACCACCTTGTTGCCATGGTTATGCATCATAACAAATGTCCAAAAATAAAAAGTATCAGCAAAAATCCTTCCAGCTGCACAGCATTCAAAACCAGAGAGAACAGTTGTCCACAAAAACAATGTTTCTACCAGAAATGGAAGAATTAAAGTTTTAAAAAAGAAAAAAATATAAACCAAAGTAACAGAGCTACTCCAACATGCTGCCACCTTGAGCGGCGCAATTCCGGAATGATAATGGAAACAGCAGGGCTCTAGGCTAACTTTTTGCATTGGTGCGCCTAACGTTTGTCAGGTGCATCAACACTAAAGTTGGATGCACCCAAATTTTCAACCTCACCACATTTAACATTGCAGTTTTAAATGTAAAATTGACTTGTAAATGATTAACAATCTAGTAAACAAAGTTCTTTATTCCAAGCAGAGTTACTGAAAATTAGTTTAAACTGCTCAAAGGAGCTGATTTTTAGTCCTTAAAACATTCACACTTTTATAATTTGGATATTTTTCAATTTTTTCATTTATTGTATCTTAAGATGTTTTTATTGCATTATTGCAGCAGTTGTGCCAAAAAGTGACGGTATGTGGGAAAAAAAGAGGAGCATACACGGCTTATAAACTGTGTTGCTCTGCGTAACTCGCAGCGGTTACCGCTTAAAATTCGCCCAATAAAACAATCATCACTTTAAAACACCCATTTGTCTGTCAAGGACTTCAGACGAGGTTTGTCTCCCTAAACCGTTACAGTTGTTTCCTGTGGCGCAGTGTTTTTCCCATTTCTGATTTTCTTCATTGCTTCTGATTGGTTTAAACCACGATATGAGCCTAATGTGCGTCCGTTGTTCAACCACAGGGAGACTTTCCTTGTCGCAGAAACTTCACTCTTTTGTTCTTCTTTCTTTTAAACTTTATTTTTCTTTTTTTCTTTTGCGAACCGTTGAGAGATTAGATCACATGAGCAACCACAGTGGTCTCACTTTAGTGCCCTGAACAATTCTTATCCGTCTCTTTATTGGGTGATTATGATGGTATCATTTTTCGTATGTCTTCCTTTGACACTTGTATGATCCTGGTCCTGTGACTTCCATTGGTATTAGATGTAAATTCCTTGTTTTGAATTTTAGGTCATGAGTCCTCTGGCCTCCCAGTGAGAGATCGATCTTCCCCAGGAAGCAAGCAGTCAGGCCTGGAGCTTTCAATCACTGATCCACCTCAGCGACAGTTAAAGACCCAGCGACGCAGGGCTACTCTTCCATCAAAGGTAAAGTATTAGGACTCTTAACAACATAAAAAGTACTATAAAATTCTTACATAGATAATAGAGGAATTTTACTTGAGTAAATGTACTTATGATCTTGTATAAAGATACAATTAATTGTTCACAAACTCAAGTTTACAACTCTGAACTACTACATACTGAGTTGACAAACCTAGATTATCATACAGATTTGGGTTGGGTTTTTTTTTTTTTTTCAACTCTGTAAATAAGAAGTATACATGATTTATACCAGTGTCAGCTTGACGCCTTTTTCTACAACACATTCTTTGTCGGTCTCAGATTCCATCCTCAGCGGTAGAAATGCCAGGCTCAGCAGACATCTCTGGTCTGAATGTTCAGTTTGGAGCTCTTGACTTTGGATCTGAAGCTGGAAGTGTAACAGCAGGCTCTCAGACTGAGTTGGCCCGGGAACATACATCCACCTTGGCTCAGACCACCATGCCCACTCCTGCGGCTGTTCCCACACAGCAGGCCCAGAACAGCATGTTCCCCAAGTCAGCACCTGTGAGGTATGTGCATATTATTAGAGGTAATTGTTGCAGACAAAAAAAAGGGGGAAAAGCAAAGCTAAATACTAAAAGATGCAGCATCAATAATACTAAGTTGGCCTTTTATTTTACTTTGAACTTCTTCTTCTTTTTTTTTTTCTCAAAAAATAAAATGGGTGTAAAGTAGGACACAGACTACAAATGTTAAAAATATTAAATTAAATTCATTTAGCAAAGGTATCAAGATCAGGAACTGAACCCCGGATGGCTGCGTCACTGACTGTATATGGAGCGCAGTGAATTGACACCAGTGATTCCCCCGAAACATCACAAATTTATTTATTTCAATTATCTTAATCCAACAAATTTAAATTGCTAGACAATCACAAAAGGTGTATAAGTCAGTGCATTAAATTACAGTAAAAGAAAACTGAATCACTGCCTTAGTCCGACTGAATTCTGACTTTTGAAATGCATGTGTTCACCTTAGGCCGGCTGGAGTCGAACCGAACTTGTCTTAATCTAGCTAAGACCTCCAGATAATGCAGTTAGAAAACCAATTTCTCTGCATGTTAACTCCAACACGGCTTAGTCGAGCTATTAGCAGCCTGGTCACTACTCCTCCAAGAAGTGACGAGACCATGGAAGGGGGAATAACACTGGGAAAAGCAACGAGTGTAACACAATACAACAGTACAGTACTTAGAAAATGGGCTGTGCTGCAGCGTTGTCAATTTCTTTGCTCATTGTGCATATCCTGCATTTACTTGGTCTGCTTCACTGCTGCAAGCGTTTGTTTACCGTCTGTATGATGCTCTAGGCCAACCAGAAGAATGCCAACGCGAAAGGGTGCATGTCGTCATATAGCGTCACGGAGGCGATTGCATTTCATATAATAATTTGATTTTCTGAGTGAAGTGTAAACTGGGATAAAGGCTCCCATTCTGGTTAATTTGTTATCTCGATTTTTGTCATAAGCTCTATTTAGATGTGAATGTAAACGTACGAAATGATTTGGAACAAGTTCTCCACATTGTTTTTAACAATATCTACACTTTGATTTGCTGCTTCTTTATTTTTAGTTTGGGGTCAATAAAATATATATGTAATATAATAAAATATGTAATCATGTTCTTTCATGGGAATTCCCTGCAGTAATTATATATTCAGTTATGTTCTGTAAATGTTTGACCAAACGTTCTCTAATAGGGTAATCTTGACGTCCTTTTCCTTATTTTGTTTATGCAGTTTGTTTTAAATTTTAAATTTGCTTCTTGGGAAGGGTCACAGCAATAGATTAAATATCTCAGTTGTGCTCACACAGAGTTCCTTAGAAAGTTATGTTGCATATCTAACCCTGGGTTAGATTGTTCCAGTGGTACTTCTGGGGGTTTTGGCTGAAAAAGAAGTAGGATGCTCATTTTGTCAATTCTGTTTTGCAAGTCAAGTGGTAGTATTTTTTTTTTTATTATCTTACTTTATCTTCCTGATATTATGTAAATGATTTGTTGCAGATATCCAATGATGTTTTGGGAATTTTGATTTTAAGTACTTGACTTGTCCAGTTAAGGCTACAAAGGTTTTTCCTCCACGATAACCTCAGTCTCTTTTTGCCTTTTTATTTTGTAACCTGATGGTCACAGAATGTTTCCATATTTGATGATCGATTGGGCAGACTCTTATCTAGCTGGGTAAAGGTTGCCAATAAATCAACCATAAAGGCATGGGTGCATGCATTTTGATGATTGGATTTTGAGTTCAGTGTTTTCCAGTTCTGGCTATATTTGGAAAAAAAATGTTTTCATGTTATTCCCTATGCCATTGTCTACATGTTTTCTTTCCATCTTTTTTTTTTTTCACGTGTCCTTTCCTCCTTTTTAGTTTTTTTCGTCCGTCCTGAAAGCTTGACCACTGTAGAAATATGATCATGGTAAACCTTGGAATTTTCTATTTCATAATAAAGGAAATTAAAAATGCACAAGAACCATGTTCTTCAGCTGGCTGACCAGCAGAATGCAGCATCACAGCCCCACTCCATGCAGTTTAAAAAACCTCCTGGACTGACTTAAGTCACACTAAGGGCTTTAAACTGTAGGGACAGTATGGCAGAAGATATTTGTTTTCGAAACCTTAAAATACCACATGTGGTCCGCACACATCCATGTTTAGATAAAGCTGTTGTATTGATAATAAAATAATTTGGTGACTTGTTGACATAGTTTTCAGCAAAGAACCTTAATGCCCTTGTAAGCAAATTCCATAATGTGTTTAACACTGTCATAATTAACTAAACTATTGCTGTCTAAACAGTTCTTCTTTATGCACATTGCACAACCTTACATCACAATAATGATATATCTTTAATGTGCAGCGTCAGCGCTGCTATGTTTTCTGTTTCTCACAAATATTTCCTTTTTTTGGGGTGTTTTGAACAGTGACCACATGAGCAGCTTACCCTCAGCCGTATCAGATGCCAACTTTCCTTCCCCTTCTCTGGGCCTACCTGGTGCTACTCCCTCCCCTTCACTTGGTCTCCCCAGTGCAGCAGCACCACCATCTTCTTCTGTGCCTACTCCAACCAGTCGAGTAGAGAACAGTGGCTCAAGAACTTTGCCTCCTCATCTTGGCTTCTCGCAGAGCAAAGATGTCCCATCAGGTGTTACTGGTCCTCTGACCGTAAGTACAAACATTTTGGTCTTGGCTAGTTCCTGAAGGCTCAATGTGGCTGTCTGCTAAATATTAAATTCCTTTTGTAGAATGGCTACAGTGCTATAAAGACACAGGGCACACAGGAAAGTAAGTCCCACCTATTTTATACCTACTACTAAAATATTTTATTTTTATCAACACACAATATAAATTTCTCTTGTTCTTAAAACCAGGTTCTACATCATCTAGAACGGTGAAAACAGAATCTCCTGTTATGACAAGTGAGGGTGGATCCGGACACCATATTCCTTCTCCTGTAGTTACGCCATCCCATTCAACCCCCATCTCATCACTCAGCAGGTAATGACTGGTTCACTCATACTGACATTTAACATGGAGATAATGATGGTTACAAGCACATATCCTAATCCTTTAATGTGGAGAAAACAATCTCTGAATCTCCTAACATCTAAATTGTGTATTCTTTAAAACTCAAAATGACATTTGCATCAAATTAATACATTTGTTCTCTTTGTAGTCACATGAGCAGTACTCACTCATCTGGATCAGCCCTTGTCACAAGTTCTTCCCTTACGGTTAGTTTATATGCGTCTTGTGACAGGGATGATGGTTCACATTTTTTAGACCTGAATTTCTCACACGCCTCATGCGGTTACTTCTTTCTCAACCAGATAACCAACGAGGAAAGCAGCAGCAGCAACCTTCATACCTTTACATCGTCGTCCTCCAGCCAAGCTGTTCCTCCCAGTGCTCCCACGATTGTCAGTAGTTCATCTTCCAATGGTCTGCACCAATCAGGAGTACCAGGACTGATTCAGAACGGTGCAAACGCCACAATCTCAGCAGCAGGAAGCCGCACAGCGCCACAAATCACCACCACTTCTGGTACTTAGTTTTTATCTGGGCACATCAGTCAACTCTGATCGATATTTCAAGTTAGTTACTTGATTTTTGTAGTTAGACTAAAATTCAGATCAAATAATAGAGGTGTAACTAATCTAACCATGCATGTTGTTTTCACCTCTTTTGTTTGTGAAAGCTAAAGTCACATGGTTTTCTGCTCTTCCTCCCCTGCAGGTAAAGCTCCTCCTAATTTGGCCCAAGGAGTGCCACCGCTACTGGCTAACCAGTACATTATGGGTCCTGGTGGCTTGCTCCCTGCTTACCCGGTAACTTGGTTTTCCTTGGTAGTGGCTTGTCTTTATTTACCTAATTTTCTTTTAAATGTCTGGTTGTAAAAAATGAGAATTAAATTTATACAAAAGACCAACACAATGTTGTGGATAATTGTGAAGTTGAAGGAAAATGATTCATGGTTTGTAAAAACTTGTACAAATGAGAAATCAGAAAAGTGTGGTATACAAATGCAAATAACCTTGTTTGGTCTGATAAATGAATAATGAAACCCAGTGCAGTCAAATGCTTTAAGTTGAATGTTTTCAGTCTGACACTTCACATATCCGGCCTTTAGGAAAATTAGCGAGAAGAAAAAGCAATGGCAAATCCAAAGTCTTTCCTTTGACACAAACCGTTTAGTGGACAGATCATCATGTAGACAATAGTGTTCTGTTCAGATGAGACCAAAACTGACATTTTGGGCCTTTATCCTAAATGCTGTTTGTGGAGGAAAACTAACACTGCACAGTTATCCTAAACACCTATTCCCCTATGGTTAAACTTGGTGGTGGCAGCATCATGCCATTGGGATGGGTTGCTCCAGCGGGGACATGGAAACAAGTGAAGGTTGATGGCAGCAGAGGTCCCCGGGCCCTGGTCCTGTACCGGGCTGTACAGTAAGAATAGATTACAGTATTTCTGTTTATTATTCCAGTCCAAACTGTTTTATTAAAAAAAATGACTGGGTTCTCTTAATTACATCGGGCTATAACTTACTCTTAATGCATGCCAAGACACTTGCCTTGTTTACACGATACTTCACCGCTAAAAAACAAACCGATAAGCTAGCAAAATAATTGAAGACCAGAGGTCTCTAAAAAGTATCATTGCAAAAAATGGGAAAGGTCCAGTGAAGAGCCAGAAGAAGAGCCTACGACTTCCAAGAAAAATATAGCTACATTTAGCAGACAATACCAGGAGTTGCAGGACCGCTCTGCTTAATATATGGCAACTGGCTTTCTAATGTGGCAGTGAAGCCTTTATACCTTCCAGACAGGACCGTCTCGTTACAGAGAAACGGCTACAGAGCTCCCATTGGTTCAGCAACGTGGCGAGTTGTATTTTTACATGCACTTTAAAATAAGATTTGCCACGAAAACAAATATAAAAGCATGTTTAAATGTTACCATAGAAACAGGAGAGGGGGCAGAGAGGATATCACTCGTTATGATGTTGGCACTAATGAAGTTATGAGCACACTTTGGATCTGCAGTTATTATATTTTTTAAAAATAACCCAGTTTTTATGCCAGTTGTATCTTATTTTGTTGCATTTATCTGCCGGTCCATGTAAATATTGTCTGATATTAAACTGGTCTGTGGTGGGTCGGAAAAAAGTTGTGGACCACTGAAATACAAGGCAATGCTTAGAAGCTACTGGCTCAAAGTTTCACTTTCTAGCAGAACAACAACCCTAAACTTGGTTAGTACTGCTATGGAATGGTTTATATCAAAGCATACTGATGTTAGATCATCCCAGATCTTAAGATATTTAGCAAAGACAAAAGGCCATAAAGACTTTAGATGTGCAAAGCAAGTGGGGACACGCTCCTAAAGTTTTGCTGCTGTATTTTGTTGGGGGGGAGGATGGTTCTATAAAGCATTGATTCAGGATGGCAGAATAAAAATGCACTCCACACTTTTAAGGTTTTTATTTGTGAAACATTTTGAAAGCTTTGTATCATTTTTGAAATTGCAGTTTAACTTTGAGTATTCAGTCAAAAAGTTTCAATGCTGAAAACCAATGGGTGCTGGTATTATGTCATTTGTGCATTCAGTGGATTAACCTTGTGTAATTCTAGTGAAAGAAGTATTGGTCACTGTAACCTGAAGATTTTCAAGATATTTCACCTTGTTACAAGTTGCTAATTTGTTACATTTATTCCAATAGCAGATCTATGGATATGAAGACTTGCAAATGCTGCAGTCTCGCCTGCCTTTGGTGAGTCTGTTTTTTCTCCCCTCACTAACACAGTTGAACTAACAGGAGTGCCTTGCTCCCTTACCGAGTCGTAAACATTACAATACTGTTTGTCTTTAATGTTGCTCCAATCTAAACAAAATAGACCCACATCCAACACCTAGGCAGTTCATTTTTAAACTATCATTTTTCCAATAGTTTTTACCATTTCCATGACTACTATTAATCTTTTGGTTTGTGTTTTTTCTTTTTTATCTTGTTAGCTCTATCCCAGCTTTCTGTCTGCTTTACCTCCTTAGCTTTGCAAAAAACTACACGACCAAATAATTTCCCCCTCCTGACAGTAAATTAGTAGCACAAAAGACACATTTCACTTCAGGTTCAAGTCTTTAAGCAAAACTACTACTGACTTCACTGTTTTATAATAATCCCATTTAATCCATTTCTAATTTCAATCATTTAATTTTTGCCCCTTCACAAAATGCATCGAAGCTAAACATAAACATGTCCTTGGACAGTTTCTCTTGGGTTAAACTACTCATGAGTTTAGTTGTGATTGCATAATTATCAATGCAAAGAGTATGTATATTTATTCTTCACAGCCTCGTCTTTACCCCTTTGGTTTTTCTTCTTTGTCTTATCAGGACTACTATGGTGTAACATTCCCTGGTGCTACAGCTCCAATCCCTGGAAGAGAAAGTCTGGCTAATAATCTATATTCTGGTGAGTAAAATATTGTTTACTTTGAGTACTTAAAATGATTAGTGGTTCTTTTTCAGAGTTTATGTGTAAGTATATTCCCCCTTGTGTTTTTCCATTATCAAATAAAAGCCAACCTTGCTGTTAACCTGGTGTTATTAAATCTTACTCTATTTATTAAGTTCATGAAGTGCTCTCGACTTTTTCTTTCTTTGTTACATTTTTCCAAAGTAGATAAGTAAAAAAATACCTTGAAATAAAAACCATCAGCAATTACAGCCTCAAGTCTTCTTGAGTACGATTTGCAAACATGGCACAGTTTATAGTACCATATGGTTTATAGAGTGACTTTTATTTTTAATTATAGGAATTTTTGTTCATCCTGAAAATGATAAGCTATGCATGATGATGTTTACATTTGCTATATCCTAGGGATTTGTATTGGCAAAAATCTGGCGATACGATATGTATCGCAATACAGGGGCGACGATACGATATATCGAGATACTATGTGTAAGACGATATATTGCGATTTTTAAAACTCAATTTAACAGTAGGAAAACTATCACAGCATTCTAAATGCTCCAAACTGTTTCATACTTTAACACATTCAGTTTTATAGTAGATCTAGTTGATCCACGGGAACGAAGAAGGTGACAACAGCCACAAACTACCAGTTATACTTTTAATTTTACTGCAAAAATTACTGTCATCATTAATGGTTCCATTCAAATCCTTTAAAAAAACAAAAACGACATTTTTGTTATGAATATCAATACAATATCGGGAAATAAAGTATCGCGATATATCGGCTTATTGATATTTTCTTACATCCCTACTATTTCCACTGTCGGTTCTGTAAGAGTCTCTATAATCAACTAGAGTTGTGAGCATGAAAGCCCCCAAAAGTCCATCCATCTGGTTAAATTTATAATCGACATGCAGGGTTTAAATGCATACCTGGAATTTTCTAACTATCCAAATAATGTTTTTCTTGTGCAGGTGAGGCAACGAAGTTTGGCAGAAATGATTCTAATTCCCCGGCTCCCCCGACCAGCCTGTCTACAGCCGGGGTGCAGTCGCAGCCCCAACAGACCCAGCAGGCAGGGACTCAAGGACAGGGTCAGAACCAGGGTCAGCAGACACAGAACCAGGCCTTCCTCAACCCTCCTCTACCGCCTGGCTATGGATACACTGGTAAAGAAAACCAAAACCTGTCAATGGATTATTTTAATGGGAGGTTGATGTTTTGTTTTTTTATTGGTTGCACAGTGGTGCAGTTGGTAGCACTGTTGCCTTGCAGCAAGAAGGTCCTGGATTCAAATCCTGGTCTGGGGTCTTTCTGCATTGAGTTTGCATGTTCTCCCTCCGTATGCGTGGGTTCCTGCCAGGTACTCCGGCTCCTCCCACAGTCCAAAAAAATGACTGTTTGGTTAAATGGTCTCTCTAAATTGTCCCTAGGTATGAGTGTATGCTTGTAAAACAATAGGTAATGTGGATGATGGATGTTTTGTTTTTTTCTTCTTATAAAGAAACTATTAGGGACCCCTCTCCCCCTAGAGGTTTATTCCTTAACATTTAAAACTACAGATGAAAGGAAACCTGTTTAAAACTTGCTATAAAAAAGGACTCGAGAAAACCCACAAACGTGCATAAAATTTAATCAGGATAGCAGCAGAAAACAAAATTCCTAACCAAAGGTAAACTGTGCAAGCTTATGTGCTTTAGTGGTTAGATTCGTCTGTTTAAACCATATTCCCCCACCCCCGCATGGGATGTAAATAGATTAACATTTTCGGGTTTTTTTCCTGGTGGCAACCTATTCCAAATCTGGGGTCCTTTTTTATATGAAAGGTTGTCTAAATTATGATTGGGTCTCACTGAATTTGTCTGTTTACAGCTCTTCTTTTAGGACACCTGCATTAAACTCATTTAACTACTTGTGATGGGCAAACCTGCTTTCCATAAACCTTTTTAAGCCTTTTCATTTAAAAGGTTCTTTCACTTAGTGCACATAGTGACACCTACTGGCACAGCAACTGTTGTACAGCTTTGTAAAGTTTACACTGAGCCACCTTGTGCATGAGCTTTGTTTTCTGAACAATTATATGAAGATAATTTAAATCCTGAACTTAATTTTGTCTTTTTCTTCCCTGCTTCATAAGGCATTCTTAAAGAACTGTTGACTAGCTTAAATTAACACTCCACAAAGAAACTTGTTTCTATATATGTTATCTATATGTTATCGATATAGGTGAGAGGTAAAATGTCTTACTGCATTTCAAAAACCAACAATCATTGGTATTACCATTTTCTATCATTAATAAAAGGAGCCACTGTTCTTTAGGCATTTTTACAAGATGGCTTACTGTACAGTGTTGCTACTTGGAACCTTTGAATTAAATCCTTCAGAGCTTGAGATGTACTTCTTCCAATTAACTAATTTTGACTCGATAGCATTTACACAGTTAAAATAAACTTTTATGCAATGTTTCGTGGTAAACTTCAGGAAAATTTAGTGAAACGTCTATGGCCAGTTTTACTGTGTCAGTCAGTTTGAGATTTTTTTCTTTGAAACTGGTGTTGAGCTTTGTTATTGCCCTCTGTTCTCTCTTAGGTCTGCCATACTACGCTGGCATGCCTGGCGTTCCTTCAGCCTTCCAGTATGGCCCTACAGTGTTTGTGCCTCCAGCTTCTGCCAAGCAGCCTGCGATGGGACTGGCCAACCCCTCCAGTCAGTACCACCAACAGCATCAGCCAAGTTATGGGCAGCACGCCTATGGCGCAGGTGGGACATGACTACGCTATCGGCTCTTTTACCGAAACAGTGTTGCACATAGTTTGCACAAAGCAAATACTGTCATTTACTTAAAATGGAGATTTCCTGTTGAAGTGTAGTGGTGACTTCAGACCACTTTGGCTTTGTGGCTAAAAGTGGGTCTCATGTCTGTAGAGGAAAGAGGACATGTTGCTGCATGTGTGTGGCCTGTGTTTTTGCCTATGCTGCTTGCTTAGCCAAAAGCCACTCCTGAAGTTGGACATATAGTCACACTTTCCATCACTGTCAGGATACCTTGTCTCTCTGACCTACTCCAATCCCGTCTTCCCCACCTACATTTTTTCCTCTTCATGAATTTTATTGCTCATCTCCCTTCTCCTCTGATTCCCCGCCCCTCTTTCTCTGTCCTCTACTGTTCCTCATCCTTCAGCTTTTGATGACCTGTCTCAAGCCCACGGTGGGGAGTACAGTAAGACAGGGTATGGAGGCTCTGCCCAGTCACAGGCCAAATCAGCAGGCAGCGGCCCAGGGAAAGGTACATACAACACATGTGCATACTGAAGCATCATATATTTACTGCAGTGGAAACATGTACACATGGGATACAGCAGCTCATTGCAGAGAGTGGTGAAAAAGTGAGACAACGTGCCTCTGCACCTCCTCACCTAATCTGCTTTTTTCTGCGTGCTGGCGTATGTATTACTAACATGGAACCAAACATTCAAGATTAAACAGTGAAGAGATTGGTTTATTTTTTGTTAACCCCTCAAGCTTCTTCCTACTCTAGTTTTTTCACTGAAGTTTCAAGCATCTGTCATTACGAGATTTCTTTTCCTCATTTCTCAGCACCAGGATTATCTGGATCGGGAACAGGCGGTGGAGTTCCTGACATGGCAGGTTCCATATACAGCAAAACACAGGTGGGTTTCTTATCTTGCTTCTATGATTAATGTTTAATATTTCAATAGCTTTTGGTGACGCTTAGGCTAGAAAGCTGGAGCATCTATGCTTTCAACAGTAACAAGGGGGAGGCGGCTCTGTTTTGTCTTCATGGAGTTTAATCAAAAAAAGTTTAGATTACACAAAAAAAATCTTCAAAGCTGTCTTTTTAAATTAGGCTTGATTAAAAGCTGATGTGCTCCTAGTTAGAACCTATTTTTCTGACTTAATTGCTTAATTTTGAAGTGAGCAACCTAAAAAAAGAAGTTAATGATTAGAAATGGACAAATGTCTTAGTGAAAGGAGGTTACAGCCTAAGATGTACTACAAAAACTCTAACTTGCAGAAGGTCTAAAGAAATATTGGTCAAAACCACTTTTAAATATTACAGGAAAATGTCTTTGCATGACGGCAGGGTACAAATAGGAGTGGAACTAGACTTGCATGGTTGACAAAAAGTAATTATAACTCCTTTTGTTGTTTCAGTCATTTGACAAGCAAGGCTTCCACACAGGGACACCACCTCCCTTCAGTCTGCCTTCAGCCCTTGGAGGAACAGGACCCATGAATCCCGGTGGAGCTCCTGGCTATGCTCCTGCTCCCTTTCTGCACATCCTGCCTCCTCACCAACAACCCCACTCCCAGCTGCTGCACCATCATCTAACACAAGATGGACAGGTAAACAAATGCCAATAAGCCATAAAAACCTTTGATCTTGAGTACCTCAAACATGGTACATTTATTAAAAGAAATGGAGAAAAATCTTTATGGCTGAACCGGACATCAGATGACGGATGTTTTAAATTTAGTCACGAAATTTCAGCTGAGCGATTATTTGCTTTGTTGCAGGGTGGTCCAGGTCAGCGAAATCAGTCCAGCAGTATGCAGCAGAAAACCCAAGGCAACAAGTCCAGCTATGGCAGCTCTCCCTACTGGGCAAACTGAGGAATGCTACCCGTTCCCTTCTCCCCCAAAAGGCTGTGGTTGCATGAGAGAGTGTGTAAAGTTAAAACAAAACAAATGGAAAACAAAAAACAGGCACACAACCCTTACAATGAGCATTATGCTCTCCCCACCTCCCCAAGTCCTCATAAGTCTTTTGGGTTCTCTCTTCCCCCTTCTTTTCAAAATTGGTTGTATATGTAAGATATTTATGTATGTATTTATATATAAATATATATATACTGTATATGTAATAGTAGAACATAAAAAGTGGTTGCCGCATTTTATTTTTGAAGGACTTTTTGTTTACTTTTTTCAAAACTGCAGGAAAAATTGTTACATTTAATGAGTGAAGATGATAAATGATCCGATCCTCCTGGAAGAAACAAAAAGGAAAAGGAGAGAGCAGTAGCACTGATCACATATGAGGACATTTCAGATGGGGGTGGGGTTTATAATGACTAACTGCATCTGTCTTTGTTTTTTATATATATATATATATATATATATATATATATATATATATATATATATATATATATATATATATATATATATATATATATATATATATATATATATATATATATATATATATATATATATACATATACATATATATATATATATATATACATGACTTCCTGTATTGCCTAATTAATCCTCTTTCAATTTATTTCATATCTTCTCCCTCCCTCCCCTGGAATCTGCCTTCCCTCCCTGTGTCCTCTCCCTTTTTAAAAACTACAGACCAGACCTGTCCAACCAAATTTTATATTTTAATTTAATTTTAACCCTTATTTCTCTCAAAATAAAGTTCTGAGCAGTTGGAGCTCCAACTTCTGTCTTGTCTTTTTATCATTGGTGGCGGTTTTTACACTAGCTATATTTGAGATCAGTTCAACTTTTTTTTTTTTTCTCATTCAACTTAGTTGTAAATACTTGAGAATGACAAACTTGGTGTATTTGGACAGATTTTGCAGGAAGTTAGTCGTAATGAGGTTCAGTGAAGAGAACCCTGTAAATAGACTTTATTGTGACGTGTTAATTAGAAATACAGAAGCAGATATGCTTCTCGTTAAGTGGCTAACTTTTCATTCACAGGCTTTAAACTGTAATAAAGAAACATTAAATAAGACTAAGCTTATCCTGTTTTATCCAAGGTAGCATTTGCTGAAAGTAAGAATTACAGTTCACTTTTATCTTTTTTAAATTTTTTCTTCAAAATAAAAAAGATTGGGAATGCGAAGACATGTCCTGGCTTCAAAAATCATTCTAAAAGGAAAAATCACAATATTTTAGGTAAATTGCACAACTGCAGGTGTTTTTTGTTTTTTAAAGGAAACTTCAAACACGCTGCTTCTGTGTGACAAAATGGAAAAACCAAAAGAAGTCAGCCAAGACATCAGGAAGAGAATTGTGGATCTCAAATCTGGTTCCTTCATTGGTCCGATTTTTATGTTGCAGAAGGCGCCACATTCTTCTGCTTGATTGAATGAAATGATTAACGGTCTGTTGTCTTTTCGGTCGATAGTAAAGTTTGCATTTCATTTGGAAATCAAGATTCCAGAGTCTGGAGGAAGAGGGGAGAGGCACAGAATCCATTGCTTAAAATCCAGTTTGACATTCCTACAGTAGGGATTTGGGGTGCTGTCATCTGCTGGTGGTGATCCATTGTTTTCTGTTCATGGTGATCTACTTGGAAATTTTAGAGCACTTAGTGCTTACTTCTGCTTAAAAGCTTTATGGAGATTCCAATTTCATTTTCCAGATTGACTTGGCACCTGCCCACACTGCTAAAGCAGGTTCAGTGACCATGGTGTTGCTATGCTTGATTGGCTAGCAAACTGACCTGACTTGAACCCTATAGAGAATCTGTGGGCAACTGTCAAGAGGAGGATGACCCTGAAGGTCGCTATCTAAGCAACGTGAACTTCCATTACATCTGAGCAGAACCACATTTTGATCTAATCCATGTCCATGGCACACTGATGCAGTCATTCATTCAAAAGGAGCCCCAACCAAGTCAATGACTCGATGCAATCTGCTGGGATTCCTTAAATAGGAAACTAAAACTTTTAAGAAATTGGAATGTTTGTATGATTGCATTGAAATGACTGAAGTATTGAGTGCATAGAAACGAGCATACTTTTCAGAGGCCTGACGTCTCTCTTTGGAATATCCTTTTATTGATCCTATGTATTCCAGTTTTCTGAGACGCTGAATGTTTTGTCTGCAAGTCAAAATTACAGGAAATAAAGGCTTAAATAACTAATGAATCTGAGTTTCACTTTCTGAAAAGAGTGACATATTGACGTTTTTGAAAAGATTCTAGTTTGTTTAGATGTACCTGTAACATGGTTTGCAAATCATTCTTGTTCAGAAATCGGTTTTATTAAAATGTGTATTTAATTCAGCTGTTAAAAATAAAAACTTTAAAATGGAAATGTTTTTGCATTAACGATGAACGAGAACTAGTTTTTCCCCTGTGGTAAGTTTTGGACGACCTTGGATTAAACGGATTCTTCATCACGCATCTACACATCACGATCTGTTTTTTCCAAATGAAAGATGCAATAATACTACTGAGATGAGCACAATTCGAGTCTGCGATCCCAGACAAACAATATGCAATGTCTAAGTGGTGTAAGTCCCTCTAATTACCAGCAGATGACAGTACACAACTCATTAGAAACATCAGGTCTCTTTCATGACCAAGCTTTCTATTCTAATACATGAGCTCAGGTCTTTTTACTAGTCGGAAAAAACATTGCAGTTTTTTTATCGCTTTGTGCTGAAAATTAGTGTGTAGATAGCTTAAGCAGCCTTTATAAACCCTACAGTGTTAATTAGGAAAATTTTAAGTGGAAAATATACCTTAGCAGAGGATGCATGGAACAAAAAAAACTGAACTGAGTGGCAGGTGCTTTTATGGATTTATTGTAGGAGCCTATAGCAATAAGGTTAAAAGTTAAAAGGCTGCCCCAAGACCCTTCAAAGCCCACCCACAAAGATACAGACGCTAGAGTGGTGGGGCATGAAGGTAGGACCTGAGGCAGCTGAAAGCTACAAGGGTTACAGAGGGTCATTTAAAAAGACAAAGTGATTAAACTAAGCTGTAATGTAAACATTACAAAAAGTGAAAAGTATGTACAGGAGATTTAAGACAATACAGAAAAGTTCACTTGTATGATCTTTGTCTCAATGGGTGCCCCGCTGTAATGCTTAGCCTGAAACTCAATGAACAAATTAGCTGCAGAGAATAAAACTGCTTGGGTGCAGTTTCCCATCGGGGTCTTCCATTGTAATGTTTCACTGGATGCTGCAAATTGTCTGCAGAGCTCTTTTTTTGGCACATACACACGATTCCCCCTGTTATTTCATTGAGACGCTGGAATGCATACAGGAATGCCCCTAAGAGTGTTTGCTGACATATGTGACCGCTCTGTTTCTCAGATGCAGACAAAGATGGTTTGTTGGGGTTCACACAGTTCATTCTTGCCTGGGAGACACGGGGAGCTGTGAAGCGGTCCCAACAGCATATCACAACACTCAAGATCTGAATGAAAACCTGAAACTTCTGGTGCTAAAGGAGGACTCTTGACAGGAAGTACTTGATTTGATGCTATAATTAATTCCTGCTATGTTTTATTGTTTTGTTTTCTCTTTAAATGCAGCTGAATGGAGAACTATTACTGGATTTATTTAAGTCTCTAGTATGTAAGCAGATAATATGCTCTTATTCTCCTCATTGTGAAATGTGATGCCGGGGTCCATTCAGCAAGAAACTGTCTCTAATTAGAGCTATTATGCTGATTTTCACTTGTGTCCCGTGTAGAACAGAGTTTTTCTCTCAGCACTGAGACATCTCTGGAAAATTGCTGCCAAACAAAAAGCCATCAGTCAACAAAGACCTCGAATGAATGGCTCGGCGACACATAATAGCGGGCACATTCCATGATGACAGCGTTTAGTCAGCTGTGATCTTCACTGTGATGAGGGGCATTACATCAAGAGCTCTGCTGATTTAAGGAACTATGCTGTGATAATATGACAGCGGTGAAGACACCCAAGTTGTGCTCAAGGTCAAGACATTATTTGGTGATAAATCCTCCTGAAATCAATGTGTCCCCTTACACACAGATATCTCAAAAATAGTTCACCCAACAGACTGATAACCATAGAAAAATAGGTGATCAATTTGATTGATCCTCTGTCTTTAGAGAAGATGGGAATCATTTGGTGTTTCTGTTTTTTTATGTGCTACTGAATTTCACTAGAGGATGACTGAGGTGAAGGCCACAGCTTACTCAACTTTACATTGGTATGTCTTTGTCAATATTGGTCTACAGACAGACAACGCTCGCATTCAACAGCAGAGACAAGTGTTTTTAGGTAATCTCTGCTCCTTACTGGTTTACCAGTGAAATTGTTGGGGCATAACTGTTTTTTATTAGCTTTCCCCATGACAAATAGAAAAATGCGTACGCATTGTCCATCAGTGTCTAAAAATGGCTAAAATGATTATGTTTATATTTTAATTCTTGAGCTACAGTTTTGTCATCTTCATCACAGACTGCCTTGTCAGCTCATTTATTGTAGTGTCAATGGGGGGAAAAACACCCACACAGTAAAATAAATTTCTTGACAATAATGTCACCTTTGAGGTCATGAAGTAACAGATTGCAGTGATAGAAGGAACAATGTGCTCCAAAGCCACATAAGACAGATCCTGCAACCACAGCATAAACCAAACATAGAAAGTAAGGAACTTTATGTTTGGGTGACTTTTTTTTCCGGAGGAAACATCCATCCATTGTTTATACCCACTTGTCTTTGCGAGTCATGGGGGCGAGGGCTGGTACCTGTGTCCAGACGCCATTGGGCAGGAGGCAGGGTAAGCCCTGGACATCATAGAGACACACACAACAAACAGCCACGCATTCGCACACATATACCTAAGGGCAATTTAGGGATATCAATTAACCTAACAGTCATGTTATGGGACTGTGGGAGGAAGTTGCAGTATCTGGAAGAATACATGAGGAGACCATGCAAACTCCATGCAGGAATAACTCGGGACCTTCTTGCTGCAAGACCAACTGCAACCACTGCGCAAAATCTTGTAATACTTGGCAAAACCCCCCAACAAAAAGTACGAAAATCCTGTTTATTTCCCTTTAGCCGGTGCCACATTTGTAAGGAAAATTCATTTTTAGATTAAGCAGCTGAGTTGGTTGTCCTCTCTGCTTATTCTGCTTCTGACTCTTGTTTGATGTCATTTATTTGATTAGAAGATGGAAGTTTGAAGAAACAAGAGATAGTGGCAATATAACAATTTAGTAATTTAACAAACAGCAGCCTCAGTAGTGCACGGGAGAACTTTATGCAACAGGATTTTTGATTTTCTGTGCCAAAAATACAAGAACACCAACAAAAGTTGGGTATCTGAAGAATATTCAGAAATGCATAATCACAAATAAATGATTATTGGACTTTTTTGGCTACTTAAAATACAAAGCTGGGTGAATAAAAAATTGCATTTGGTTTGTCTTTGTTAATATAAAAAAAATGAAAACCTAAAATAAGCACAGAGAAGAATAATTCAATGGTGTTAATTTATTTGGACATCTTCCTCCCTTCAACTAGCAAGGGCCTATATTCTTACCCCGTGACGTAACTACCCATAAATGTTAAGGTCTGTGTTTTTGACAAGGGGCGCACATGCAGGGCGGGATCTTCCATGAATGGCATCCTTGCTAAGACTCTCCTTCTGCGACCATTTCTCATTGCACAGTTTAAGAATCTGTCATCAAAGTAGATAAATTCAGGTTTGACTGATCATTGTAGGCTATACGATTTTCACACATGTCTCAATCTGAGGTTGGCCTGTCGGGAAAAACCATGAGAAAATAATGTTTTAAATGTTTTTACCATAAATAAACAAAATAAAATAAAGGTTTAAATAAACATAAATCGATGGTGAGTGTTGAATATTCCTATTGTTGTTCAAACAGTCCATCCATCCGTTGTTTGTCGTTGCTGAGTCGCAGGAAATGGGGTGGGGGGCTGATCCCTAATTCCAGCGGTTATTGGTGGGGATCTATGACAACATAGATATGCTACACACAACCATGCATGCACGCACTCATACATAAGGGCACTTTAGAGTAATAGATCAAACTAACTGGAAGGTAGCCAGAGTACCCGAAGAGAACCCACGCATGCACGACCAAAACATGCAAACTCCTAGCAGAAAAACCCCAGTGCGGGATTCGAACCCAATTGTTGCAAAGCAAAAGTGATACCAGCTGCGCCATTAAACCATTAAAATAATGTATGTTAAAAACGTTTTATTCATCTTTATGTTTTTTGCTAAACTTTAAGCTGGAAAGTTCCATTGAGGTTTGCCGAAAAAAGCTCCACCTACAGTCACAGTAGTGTTCATCTATATAAATATGATAAAGGGCGCAGTTTTTCGTTATTTGTTAAACATGACTAGATAATCAAACCAAATTCAGATTTCTACGAATCTATTTTCATTTTCGCCCCCAAATAAATATCAAGCAGCAGTTTCTTCTATGTTTTTCCACTAGCCTACTGGCCGACATCCAATTACCAAAACATGCACCGGCGCTGATGGATCTTTTTTTTTTCTTATTTAACTGTTTCTCCAAAACAATTAAAAACAATAGAAGAATAACTTCTAGCCTTTTTTTCAATGACAAATGTATTTGTAATTTTCTTCCCATGGAAGCTGTTCTCGGATGAAGCCCATGAAGTTGGTCCCCGTCCTGCATTAACCCCCCCCCCCGCCTGAGCTGAGTCTCTTGCTTCCCCAAACAGAGTGTCTTTAAGACCCAGCGGAGTTGGGAGGGAAACCCCGCGGCTGTAGTTGTTTCTACTCTCCGGATTGTCAGCCAGTTATTTGTGGGGAGGCGCTGTAGCCATTTCGCCACATGAAAGCATGATGCGCTGAGCGACCAACATCCGAGTAGTTGGTGGAGAAGAGAAATCAGCTTTGAGAAGCTCCGCGCGCGCGCACACACCCGCACGAACTCGCGCGTGATTACGCACGGCGCACAGACACGCACACACTTCCTCCTCGTCCTCCGAGGAAAAAAAAAAAAGAGGGAGAGAGAGGAGCAGAGTGAGAGGGCACACGAACTTCCAACTCTCCCATGTGGAAAGCAGAGGTTTTGAGATAAGGTGTATTTTTCCCCTCCTCTGCCCCTCTCTTTCTCTCTCCGAGTGTTTTTCTTTTTCTCTTTTTTTCTCCCCTCATCCCGGATATTTGTGTTTCTATGAGAGTCTTGCTTGGCGAAAAGAGAAGTTTGGTTGTTTGCCTGGCCGGCTGAGGAGGAGGAGGAGGAGGAGAGTCTGGTTAAAAGTGGGGGGAAGATGGTCCACAACACCGCTTGGAGAAGAAGCTTCCTTTGCGTCCTGGCGCTCTATCTCGGCTTTGCGTCCCCGCCGTGCAGAGCTCGGATTTACACGAACCACTGGGCAGTCAGGATACCCGGCGGACTTGAGGTGGCAGATCGGATAGCGGAAAAATATGGCTATAGGAACATGGGACAGGTAAGTCACAGAATGCCCCCGGCCACAGTTTCCTTCAACTAACGCGAGTGGGACGCAGGTTCGAAACACGGCACAGGTGGGAACCTGAACCAGAAACCACTTCGTATCAGTTCCCCGTCTCTCCGGAGTTCAGACCAGGAGAGGGGAGCTGCAGGGAACAAAGACTCGGAGAGCAGGATGGCACAACAGGTGCCTCATCTCTGGGTTTCCGCAGATTAGTTTAGAAGACACGGTGAAGTCGCTTTGAGCCTCGCTCACAGCTGTCTCCCGTGTCTGCGCCTCCTGACACAAACATGAGGGCAGCCAGCGCTGTTTGGCTCTTGATCCTGGACACCTAAAGCTCCGGAGTTGCACGGAGCCAGATTATATAACAGGCACAGTGTGTGAGAGAGATGATAAAGAATGATGTTCCCATGGAGAATTTGGTTTAAAAACTTTTTTTTTCTCTCTCTCTCTCTTCAGGAGCACTTTTTAATAGAAAGAAAGCACATTATGTTCCAACATAACAAGGACAAACAGACTTTTAGTGTTGCACCCTATGAGAAATGTCTACTTGAGTGCTTTCACCCATCTTAATTATGTAAAAGTTTTGTGATTGATAGTGAAGCATTTTTACTTCAAATGGGTTGTATATTCCCAACTGATCCAACATGTTTTTTCTATTACTAGGTTTGAATTACCTAATTTTGAGTACTGCTTTCACATATTTTGATTATCTTTTATCAGCTGCCAGTGTGAATTAGTATCACAAACAAGCCTATTGGTTGTTTGAAAATAATCAAAATTTACCAGAGGTTTAAATAATATGTAGCTTAAACGTACCGGTATTTGCAATCCAAGACCAGACAGCATTCACTTGATTTGACAGGGGAAAACGAGTATCTTTTGCATAATGTGGTTGAAAATCCCTTTCAGCAACATATTAAAGAAGTAGAAAAGTCTGACTTTAAGCAACTAACTGGAGTAAGCACTGTCGGTCTAAGGAGGTTTATCTCTTTTCTTCTACATGTGTTTTGACAAAGTAAAAAGAGGGGCTGACAAAAGAAGCCCTAAATGTGGACCCCACACACTCCAGCGCTGCCATCATACATGAGCAGCTCATGCCTGCACTTGCCAGCCTTGGGTGTGCAGACAGCCCTGAACATGGGGAGGGGGGCATTCTGACAGGTTGTTGTGGGGTAGCCTAGTCAACAGCTATTGAATCCCCCACCACCATCCCCTCCCTCTCCTCCTTACCCAGCCTGCCCACCCACCGTACTCCCGGAGAGAGCAGGCCTTAATGGCCTCGTTTATCCCCTCTCTTTGACAGCAACTAATGTGTTGAATCTCTTCGCCCCCCCCTCCTCCGCACCCCTTTTCTCAGACACACTCACACACACGCTCCCAATTTTTCCATACTAACCCCCTGCACATAGGAATTCCCCGGCAGAGTGGGTTGGCGCCCCCAACCCCCGCCGTTCGCCCTGATTTCCATCTCAATATGGAGCGCTCATTGGACTTTGACACCTCATAGACGAGTTTCACTTCACTTCCTTATTTTGGGGTCAGCTGAAAGCCGCTCCCATGGGATTGATATCAGCACGCTCTGGTTGCTTAATGTGAACTCTGACATCTCTGTCATAGCCGACCCTCACCCTTTTTATCAGCGCAACATTCAAACTTCTGTGAAATCAATTTTGGACAACATGCTTTTATTTTATTTTTAAGTTTAATGTGCAAGCTTTACTGTTGCCTTAAGCTTGCCTTGAGTGCTCGAGTTGGCTGCTTGTAATAAAGGATAAAACAACGATATGGATGCTAAATTAGGAGAGGGGTTTAATTGGGAGTGGGATCAAGTGCTTAAAGGAAGATAAAGGGGGATGGGAAGGGAAAAATCCCGGATACGGACAATATGGTCTTCTTTACAGGGTTGGGAAGAGGAAATCAGACAAAGATAAGCATACACTGAGAGATGGCAGAATGAGGGACTGAATGCTGGGACCATAGATGGATGGACGGATGAAAAGAGTTGGCATGGAGTAAGAGAGCACCTCGTTGGGGAATTCTGGGTAATCCTCTTAGCTGTGGAGCCCCCTTCCCAGACTAAGACACTGGACCAAATTGAGTCTAAATCAGCTGATGAGGCCCCAGACGTGGATATCCGTCCAAATAGGTGTTTAGAAGTGATGGGAGAAGATGTGGATCGCATTGAGTGGGATGGTCAAAACCTGGAGCCAGACACAGACTGGAGACACTTGGATCAATAACAACTGAAGATGGTTATTTGTACAGTGTTTTTTGTTTGTTTCTTTCTTTCTTCTTGAGATCATAAGGCTTGTTGCATGTTGTGTTTGAAGAGTTTGCCGCGACTCTGTAGAGGAAGATTATATATTTGGTGGTTATTGCATTAAGCGACGAGAGATTCTAGGGGTTCAAAATGTGACAAAACTTTGGAAAACGCATCTGAGTAAAACAAATGCAGTTTAAAAAATAAAGAAATGCTAAATCTGGTTGTTGCCCAAAAGTTAACTTCTCAACCCAGAGGAGGAAAGAAAGGAATGCAGAAATCTTTTCATATTAAATTATTTTAAAAAAAGGTAAAACATTTTTTGTTGTGAAATGAAACATTTTCTAAAACCAATGTCGTTTAGGTTTCTATGCAACTCTGTTTTGTTGCATGGCATTATGCTCTGTTGTTTTCGCTTTATTTCCCAAGAAGACAGTAAACACACTCTGCTATCTTTACTTGTTTCTGTTCACAGTTTAATTCTGTTTTTGATGCACAAGCAGAATATGGGGCTGGTCATTTCGCCCAATCAGCCAATTTAGTGAAAATGCAGTTTTGGTAGTCTTGCATAAGTTATTCGGCAGAAAAGGGAGCCAGTATGTCAGGTTGATGTATCAAGTAATATCCTCTAATCTAATCATAGTCTGTTGTAAAGAAAAGTAGTTATGTGCTTCCAATAACAGTCTGGTAACAGGGGGTTGCTCACAGGCAACACTGATTGGCCACATAAACTGATTGAAAAAGATATGCTCCTATTACCCCCTCATATATTTGTTTTGCTCTTTGCCACAGTTGAATTCTTTGCTGAATTGTTTTGATTCAGCCACATTGAGAGGGTTGTTTAAGATCATACTACTGGAACTTTAAGTCCAGGCTTTGACTAGGCCTCTTCAAAAAAATGTCATTATAACTTTTATTATTACTTTTATGCTCCATATCATTGTCCTGTTGCTTGATGGCCAGGATTTTCTGGTAGAGATCACTGGTTCCATCAGTTAAAGTAAATTCCTGATTCTGAAGAAGCAAAGCAGCCCCAAACACTACACCGCACCACCATCACCATATATAATTGTCAGTATGATGTTCTTTTTTTCTGAAATTCATTTTTACCCCTGATATAGCAGTTAAAACACCTCAAAAAAAGTCAGGCAGTAGAATACTTTCCCTAAAGTTTTGGGGATCATGAAGATTTTCTTGGGTGAATGTAAGACAGATCTTCCTTTGTGTTCTTTGTAGCCAGCTCAGCACTGGTTGGCCCACTCTTTCATATTGTTGAATCATGAACACTCACCTATCTGAGACAACTGAGGCCTGCTGGACTTTAGATGTTGTTTTGAGTGCTTTTGAGACCTGGATGAGTTTTGATTTGCTGAGTTTTTGATTTGCTCTTTGACTGATTATGATTGGCCAACTGCTCCGCAGAAGGTTGAGCCCTCCTCTAGATTTTCTGTATTTGTAGCTAATGGCTAGCTGGAGCCCCTAAAGCTTTAGAAATAGCTTTCTAGCCCATTTCAGATTGGTAATATTAGCTACTTTGTTTCTCGATTGTTGTTAAATATCCTGAGATCGGGACCTTATGAGACCTGTTGGCCTACTTCGTGTTGTCAGACAGGTTCCAGCTTAGTGATTTCTTGATTCTATAGAGCTGATGAAAGTTAGGTCTTGGTGTGTGCTAGTGAAATTGAACCAAGAGAATACGGTTAATCAGATTTAATTTGTAATCTAAAAAGCAACCACGGCTCTAAGGTGTTGCATGAAGCAGTTCTTTTTAAACCTGTTCTCTTCAGAGGCGTCTCTTCAGACAACAGGAAAGGACAAAACGGCGATGCGAGGATCTGGCAGAATCCTTGAATCAATGATTGTGATCGTTGCTCTGTTTAATATAGACACAAAGGAATAATTTGATTAAAACCTGAATCTCTAGTTTGGCTGTCTCAGCTGCTACTTCATTGTTTATTTGGGCAATGTGTGTGTTTTTGTTGAGTTCCCTAGAGGACTTTGCAGATGAGATGAACATTTTAATTAATCTGGGGAAAAAGTCAGGGTTCCAAAGCATTGGGTATCCACGATGCACATGTGTTTTCTCACTGTCATTCAGCCTCTCCACATTATTCTGCTGTTTTTATTGAGAACTTGTGGCGGATTGTTGTTGTTGGATAACATCTGTTGCCTGCAGAAGTACCTGCATGTATGCCTGTGATCTTAGGTTGTCATAACTACGGTGACAACTCCAGCCTTTAACGATAAAACGAGGGGCGATAAGGACATGTTGAAGCTTTGCTGAGGGGTGTAGATGCGGAGCTATTTGGAGTTACTCGCTTCTCATTCTCTCACAGTGTAAGCTGGAAAATGCGGGCGTGTGTGTTAGAGTTGAAAGCTGATCTAATGGACTCTGTGGTGGTGGATCTCTGCCGTGGAGCAGTGATGCACCACAGGATCCCTGGAAGCCATGACGGTTTGATCATCTGAGGGATTGAATGGTCTTTATCAATTATTAAAACTAATCACCTTACAGCAGCTCACCGGCTGTCAACCATTGTCGTTCCTGTGTGTCATTTGTCCCCATTCCCCCTCAGTCAGTCAAAGGCCGTGTTTCATTTTATGTGTCTTTTTTTCACTTTTTTTCACCTTTTCTCAGTCCTTTTATTGTTCTTGTTTTTAATCTTTTAGGAGCACAAAATATGAGTGACAAATTATAATAAAGAACAATCCTTGGCGGTCATTTCCAGAATTCATTTCTGATAATACCCTATGGGTTGCTTACATTGTGTACTGTTACTCTGGATGTTTAGACACATGCTTCAGTAAAGATTGCTATCATAAAGGCACCTAATCAGACCTTCCTTCATTTTGTAACATAACAGCACACTCTCAGCCAAGAAGTTGAAGAGAAATGAGTTTTATCCTCCACAATGTCTAGTTCCATACTTTACATTATCTTGGAGAAAAGTGGAGAGTTCCCACTCTCTAGGGCAGATCCCCTCCATCTTTCAGATGTTTTCCTCCTGGAGCTCACCAGAATCAAATAAAAGGGTGACTAGCATTCTCCTGCACAACTTGGTAACACACTGAGATGATTCAGTTACTTGATACAGATTTGCAGGGGGGCATCTACAATCTATATGATGCTGGCACCCGATGAAAGGAATTGATTGATCTAAAATAACACGATGGAACAGAAGACCAATTTCACGGAGTATCTCTGGGCACAGGCAGTTTATCTACAAAAATCACATTATCTATCTTAGGATCACTGCAAACAGATGCCTTAATTTATAAGACAAGCTGATTGTGTGAATGCTTCACAATCCAGACCAACTCATCTGATTGGTATACCAGCAGCATTTCAAACAGGAGCCGCACACTAAGAGAAACAACTGGAAGACGAGAGCCAGTGAGGTTATATTATGCCAGAGCTAATCCGACCCTTTAATGCTGAAAGCTCTGTGCTTTTTCTTTTTGTTGTCTTAAATTAGGCCACAAAACATTGTGCTAACAAGACTTTGAGCTCCAGGTCCTGATAGCTAGTGATTCTTTACTGTGGCTCAGCTCTTAGTGTGTTTTTGCCAAGATAGCCACCAATATATCAGTGCCAGAGCTTGCTGTGGTGAAATTCATGCTAAGCAATCATTGAAACCGATGGAGCACCAGTTTAACACCTGAACTGGTTTGGATGGAAAAAGATCCCCTTATGACCTTCAAAATTACAGGGACGCAGACTTGTGATTTCTGATTGTGATAAAATTATACAGACATAGCTAATTACTAAGACGGCTTGAATATTTGGTAGAATATTAGATTTCAAGTGTTATGCATTCACTCTGCACGTTGATAATATATTTGACCAGTTATATCGACTTTAACTGTCCCTAATGTCCACAGTTGATAGTATAGTTTTAGTAGTTGAGATACTAAAGCTCAAAGAGAGTTGGATGTCTAAGGCTTCACAATATATTGCAAATTTATCGTCCATGTCAGCAATATGCATACTGCAAACAACTGACTGAGCTCCAATAAATGTTAGATAATGTAATAAGACTGTAATATATTTGGTATTGCATATTTTTCTTTTTTAATGCAGCATGAAAAGTTTGGGGGGATGGTCAAGTGATGAAGACTAAAAACAGCAGTCCTCAGCCAGAAGCAACTTTTTCTATAAAACCTTGTTGTTGAGATAAGAATATTTTTTCTCCCAGTTGCTGGATATACTATCTTTGGTCAATGTTTACAGAGGAGAAACACAAACACTATTTTCTTATTTGTTTATGTACCACAAGTCATATCATTCGTCGTTATAGATAAGATCACATATTGCATGTTTTCCTAATATCATGCTGCCTTAGTGTGGAGAGTGTGTAAGGGTAAAAAAAATGAAAATGTGGATTAATTATAGAAAAATGTCATATCAGAACTTTTTTGCAATCAAGTCATCAGTATTTTCTTTACATGAAAGAATAGCTCTTAAAGAAAAAACAAAACAAAAGACGGCTCTTCACACAGCAGTGAACATCAGTTCAGTTTGCATTTCTGAAATTGACACTAAGGAAATACAAACTGTTATGTCTATCTTAAAGCAGTTTATTTTAATTTTTTTTAATTAAAAACACCCACCCAGCATTCAGACTGTTGTTTTTATGAGCAGATTGGAGACCGTGAGCAGTTCTAATCAGCTTTATAGTATTTGATGTTCAAAGTAATAACCTGGTTAAGGTTCATATTGTGAAGGTTTGCTGTATTGATGCTTTTTTCCCCAACCTTCAGCACACCTGATTCCAATTTATGGCTGATTAACAGACTTTTACTGAACCGCAATCATCTGAGGGTGCTTTCACACCTGCAGCATTTTGTTAGATTAAAACGAACTCAAGTACGGTTCGTTTGGTAGTACGGCGCGTTTGAGCTTGTGAATGCGGACCAGTGAGATTTGGTCCGGACTAATGAACCGGACTGAGACCCACATTTTGAGGTGGTCTTGGTCCGCTTCCAAACAGACTCTGGTGCGGTTCACTTCAGGTGTGAATACTAACCAGCCTCGGTCCAACTTCCTGATAAAAGCCCTTTTTGTTGCGCTGCCCTTTGCTCTGTGGGAGGCACCATTTCTGTATTGTAACTTCTTAGCATTAGTGCTAACAATGAATCGTGGTCAAACGTGGAGTCTGGAGGAAGTCCAGTGCTTCATTGAGATTTGGTCGATGAACGATGTTAATATAATATATTACCACCACTACAACAAGAAGACAAGCTCAATCCATTTGTGTATGCAGAGCGAAGTCTGTTTATTTCCGGGAGTTTCACCGTGTCTGCTGCTGCACAAATACAGAATGACTGACATCATGCATCCGTTTCCTGTTTGTCTCTTTCTTGGACTTTCTTTCGGCAATTCTTGCTACAGTGCCACCACACACAAGGAGGATATACAACATGTAAAAGGTTTAGTTTGTTTGTCAAAAGTGCAATGTGAACACAAACCGCACCAGCTCAAAGTTGCAACAATTTTGCTAAACTAATCTCCAAGCGTATGAGTCCAGCGGACTGACAGGTGTGAAAGCACCCTGAATCAGGTGTGTTAAAGTAGGGAAACATCTAAAACATCCAGGGCAGAAAACACAAAAATTATTAATCTGAGCATAGAACTGGATTGTTTAGAATGTGCCTTACAGACAATTTTACGATCTCTATGCTTGGCCACAATAGATTCATCATATTGTCCACCCACTCCTGGTTCATCATAATTGATCATCGCCATTTTGAGCAAAAGTATTGTGATTACATATTTTTCTGATATCATGTAGATTTGGTCACATTTTAACAAAACTGTGGTAACATTGGTACCAAAGTTTATTGCGATAATCATTTTTTAAATTTATTTCCAATGACTTGGTTGTCTCAAGACAGATCACTTAATTGTTCCACTGGTCTGGTCCCCAATTGTTTGGAACACCGCTCTAATTGGGTGTCCGCAGTTTCAGTGTCACTGTACAGAAAAAGGTAATATGCATGTAATAATGTCTGCATGTGTGTTTTGCAGATTGGGGACCTCAAAGACCACTATCACTTCTTCCACAGTCGGACTATCAAGAGATCAACTTTATCTAGCCGTGGTCGCCATAGTTTCATCTCCATGGAGCCCAAGGTGAGTCTCTTACACGGGTTTAGGCCAACAACGTAGACGCATGTTGATTCGCTCAGTTGACCCAATGGATCTCTCCTGACTCTGTTTATGTGATCAAACTGCTGTTCTGCATACTCCACATGTTAGCTACAATCAATGCAGGCGGTCCTTGATGGGTTTTTATCAGATCATTATGGAGATGAAGATTGTTCCTCCAGAATGAGGTTTTGTCTGACTGGAAGGCTGATTTTTTTTTTTTTTCTTTGTGGTAAAAATTATTGACCAAATAAAGTATGGATTAAAAATGGCAATATTTCTGATATGTATACTTTATAGAAAGGGTTAATCTTGTATAAGTAACACAATGCATACCATTAGACAGTTAAATCAAAAAGTATTTATACCCCTGGCAGATTTGGGTTTTGAATTATTTTTCTGTAGTCAGGAATTTGAATTAATAATAAAAAATGTGGTTACATTTGAATAAAAAATGTCCTATTAAAAATGGCATATGCCCTTCTCTTTAATCAATCAGCATCAATAAATATCAATGGGTGGAAAGCACTGTTAAATGCAGTTACAGTGTGTAGCCTAGTGATAAGAATCACACTTCTTTATTTGGCTGGTGTCCTGAAGAAGCCTATTTCAAAAATGTTTTTGTTTTTTTATGAGTGCTGTTTGTGTTTACGGGGCTTTAACAGCAGGGACTTGCAGTCACAGCCATACAGTGAGCTAAAAAAAGTCTTGAAATAAGTTGTAAATCCTTTTTTAAATTATCACAATAATAAATATACCACATAATATTGGGGTTGAAACTTTAAGTTTATATTGCCCATCCCTAACTCAAAAACCCAACTCTTGTGAAACATTGTACTGCCGAATTTATTTATTTTTTGTTCCAAACACTCATTTTGCAAGCTTTAGGTTCAGTTTTGCGTCAAAGGGAACCAGAAATGTAACCCTGTTAAATCAAATCCTTCACTGTGCCACAGTACAGAGTTCATTGCCTCCACCTTGAACGCCGCTGTGCATCAAACCGACTTTATCACTCAGATTGTTGAGGCTTTAGCTGCAGTTTGACACAAAATGCAGTCACAACAATCTGCAAGGCTTTCACTTAAGGTCAGTTGGCTGAAACATTAAAAAAACCTTTCCTGCATCAAAGACGCAGTCTTTCTGCAATTACTCCAAAATCTTTGTTCTGAGCTTATTTATGCATGGACTATGTAACTTTGTAAAGGATTCACTCTCCTTTTATACAGACACATCTGTAAAAGCTGCTGAGGGAACCATGTTTGTTTCTTTTATTCTTTTTCTTATAACCAAAGGCGGATTATTAAATTAAGTTTATGCCGATCATGCCACATTTATTAATGGTTCATAAAAGTGAGTATGATAGTTGTGTAAAACAAAAGTTTTATAACACCTGATGATAACAGTGTACTTATCAGTTCGAGGAAATTATGATCTTTAATAAAGGGTATGACACTTTAACAATAGGTTTGTAAAAACTAAGGATCACATGTTTTTTTATATTTCATGCAGTTAAACCCGATATATGTTTTAAATAATCTCTAATTAGTTTACAATAATCCAGTCCAGGTTTTGATCTAGAAGTGATCAAACTTGTGCAGATCTGTTTTAAAAGAAACCGTAAAATAGCTTTTGAGCACAGCATTGGAATCTACAGATCAGATGTTCTCTTTAGCATTATTAACCAGCTTCATAGTATACCCACAACTCTCTGGCCATGTGTTTTTATTTTTTGACCAGTTACCCAAAAATGTTGCTACACATGTTCAATTGTGCTTGGGGCTAAATTGCTAATGTAGCCCATGAAATCCTATCCAATTCAAGCAGATGGTGTTTTGTGAAACTTGACATGCTTGAATATCATTACTTCTCAATCCATAACTTTAGCTGGTATTACTCAATCACGGTCATGTAAAGGATGAGAAAAAGTTTTATCATTACAGTTTTCTGAGACACTGGTAATAGTTCTAAACCAGGTTAAAGCAGTCGATTATCTGCAGATAAATATTAAATTATCTGAAAGAAAATTCCATCCAACAGTTTCTAGAAACACTTTTGACTGTTTTTACACCATGGGTTTGTCTTGGTGGTGTTGTAATCTGTGCATAAGTTTTAATAAAAATATTCTTGACTTCTTTTTCTCATGGGAGAGTTGGAGATTCACAAAGTTTTCTCCACAACATCCCAAAGAATCTCAAATGGGTTTAAGTTCTGGATTGTGTAGTGGAGGGTTAATGTGTGTAAATAGTCTCCTATGCTCTCAGAACAATACTTTAGCATTTTAGGGTTGCTTTGTCACCTTTTAAATAAGCCAATGACAAGGGCTAGACAATATTTTGTCAATGCAGTACAATATTACAAAGCTTTGGGATGCCATATTTGTTGGCTGTTATTTTCCAAGTGTCATGATTTAACACTTTGGATGTCAATAGTATATTTTATTGGAGCTGCACAATACTGTATATTTAATAGCAGTTGTCGTCACAATATCAGCATGTCAATGTCGTAATCCCAAGGGAATGTTTGGATATTTTGTAGGCTGTGATATTTCAAGGACTGGATATTTCCACTAATATTTCTGGGCAACTGAATGGATATTCACTGACCGCTCCGTCCAGTGCTGATTTAGATTTTAGCAACCAAATTAGATAGCTCTGGCAGAATATTGGAGAGATTGTACTGATGAAAAAGACAGAGAGTTGTGGTAGAAAAAATCATAATCAGTATCTGAATAATTGGCAAAGCAGTTTTATTTGTATGGCACATTTCAGCAACAGGGCAATTCAATGTGCTTTATATGCTTAAAAAAATCAAATGACAAGTAAAGCATTGTAGTGGCAAAATGAAGGAAAGTGATGGCAGGTAAAAAAAAACAGTTAATTAATCAAAGGCAACTCTAAAAAATGTTTATTATTTATTACTTACCATAAAGGAACTCTCAGCAGTTTTTCAGTTTTTTGAAAGTTTGTTCCAGATTAGTGATTCTGAGGATGCAGAGTAAACTTGAACCTGAAGAGCCGTTTGGAATGTTGATATAACAACAGATCTTTAATATAATTGGTGTTAATCCATTCAGGGATTTTATAAACTAACAAAAGTATTTTAAAGTGGACATTTCATGCTTTTAAATATTTTCTTGTTACATTTAAACTCTGCAGTGGTGGTCCATACATTGTGGAACTACAATGCTTGGGTCCGTATTCCTCACTATTGAAGCTCCACAGGCCCCTCGTATACCCCTGTTCTGAGGTGTGTCTGGGAGCAACCCATTTTGGCACTGTCTCTTTAAATGCAAATGAGGCACTTGAAACTCCGCCCCTCTACAGGTCACAGAGGTGGAGTTTGGGTCAACTCTGCCATTTTTGTAGTTTGACAGCAGAGACACGGTTATCCAGCAGCGCAAAAACCAAGAACTTCGAAGACGTTCCGATCCTGGGAGACAGTGTAAAGAAGGGTCGGGATTATTACATCCAACAACTTAATATTTATGCTTATTCAATGGAACTTTCGGCGTCCTTGAGCTTGGACCCTAGACTTGGAATACAAACTCGCAGCAAGTGAGAAAAATGGCAGATTTACGAAAGTGTTTGGCGGAATTCACTTGCCTTATTTGGCAGTGCCGCTGCAAGGACAGTGACGTAATAGCCCAAGAAACGTAATAGGTGGAAGAAACCTTGGGGGTGATGTGCTCTACTTTCCTAGTGTTAGTGAGGACGTGAGCAGCAGCCTTATATGGAATAATAATATTCAATAAAAACATTGTTTTTCTAATATTGTGCAGCCCTATATTCAACCTGTTGGATGGGGTTTTATGGCTGTAGATACCCAAGCCTGACACAAATGATAATCCCCAAGATGCTAAAGATCACAGGAAAGAGTTTAAAGCTTGGTAATAACAGATGAGAAAGGAAGGAAGGAAAAAAGTTTGATATGAAAATGTTGTCTCAATGTTTGATTAAAAAAAATTAAATTACTGGATTTTCTAATAGCACGCAGAACTTACCTGGGCCACTACTTGGGACGCAGGCTGCAGACCCCTGGCTTAGATATTGTATATATAGACATTAAATAGAAGCTTCAGCACATCTCAATGATCTCAAATAGAGCTGAATTTTTGTTAAATTCCTCACACCAGAAAATATTTTTTTTTTTACAATATAGGCTCAGAAACCAAAACAGGTCTTTTAGGTTGTTTAGGGGTAATTTTTATTTGAACTAAGTTCCAACTGTATTCCTATCCTGGGTGTGGTCTTCTAATCACTTTTATTAGGAAGTCCCACGTCAGCTGTGTTAGAAGTAAACATTGCCAACTTTTTCACGCTATTCTGAAACGGCAGCCAAATTAATCTTGGATTAGAAAAATGTCTACAAGGACACATACTGTCACATGTATCTCCTGTTGTGACATTATGTTTAGGCCTACATGTACGCAGTTTGAGTTCTGAAGTCAATAGCTTTAGATAGTTTTCAAGGCCAAAGCTGTAAATGACGGTTCTGATTGTTGAGGTGCAAAACTTAGGTGTAGGTCATTTTATCCTTTCTCTTTTTTCTATTTTGTAGTTTTAGTCCTTTTTTATACTCCTTTTGCTGCTATGAAAAGAAGCTATCTGGCCAAGACCCTTTTCTTTTAGTCTGTCATAATTATTAGTGATTATTATACTTTCAACTGGTCCCAAACGTGGATTAGAACAGAATTGGTGGAAACAAAATTCAACATAAAAGCTTCAGAAAATGACTCACGACTGCATTTATTAGACATAAAGGTTAGCTTTTTTTATGGTTCTTTAGGTCCATAATCATAAATATATAAACCAGCAGGGGAAATAAGATGACATACAATGGAGAACTCTCAATGGGACACATTCTGATGCCAATAAGGGAAAAAAGATGTCCAGAGCGTTTTTTATTTCTTTAAATATACTAAATAAATGGATGGAAGAGAGGGTTTGAATGCTGCTATGGGGAAACCATAATGGTGCACTGCTAGATCAATTCAACATTTTAACAAGTTTCCAAGTAGTTAACAATTAGTTTGGTCATCAGCTTAATATTAGAAATACTCACCTATTGGATTCAAACTAAAAATAACGGGAAGTAATGTTTTCTGACTTTTTGTGAAGCGAAATGTTGAAGCTGTTTCCTTATTTAAAAAAAAGTCTGCAATTGTTTTTTATTGGATCACATGATCTTACCTCATTTTTTTTTAAGTATTGCAAGTGTCAAAGGTATGGGTTGGGGAGCTGTTGCCTGAAGACAATATGATACCTTAGACAGTTGAGTACATCCGTACAAAATAGTTATTTTGTGGGTATAAAATGGAATAGATTGGGACGAAATGGTATCGTATGGGTTTCAGATAGGGGTAGAGAGGGGGGTGAAGGAGAAGTTCTGATCTTGTACCCTTTAACATATTTTGCCTTCATCTTTCACACTCAAGCTCATTTATGTTTGCTTTTTTTAAGAAGGTCAAGGTCAAGATATATTGTTCCCAAAGGGGCAATTTATTGCACAGCCTGCAGACAGACATAAAAACAAGACACACAATACATAAAACATAAAAATACCCACCGCATCTAAAACACAGTAATAAATAATAAATACAGTTAAAACAGTTCAGGCAGACTGTTTAAAATGGAAATCGGGATAAAAGAGTTTCTGAGTCTATTGGTCCTGCATCTGGGAATGGAGTACCTACAGCCTGATTAGATAGATTAAACTGGCAGGACATGGGATGGCTAGGGTCAGCTGCAATAGGTTGGGCCTTCTTTACCACTCTGTTGGAGTAGGTGTGAGGGAGGGTGGAGAACGTGATGCCTGCAATCTTTCTACATGTCCTGACGATACCCTACAGTCGATTTTTGTTTTTTATGGAGAGAGTACCAAACCAGCAGATATAACGGAAGGTTAAAACAGACTCAATAAAACAGGAATAAAACATTCTCATATAAGTGGGGTCGATGTTAAAATTCCTCCGTTTGCGATAAAAGTACATGCGTTGTACATGCGAAGTGGGTCACATTTTCATACAAGCTGAGACTTGACTTGTATAACTAGAGACATGAATGCATGTTGAGCAGTAAGTAACTTAATGATGCATCACACTGTTTATAAAAAAAGATGATGAAATAGAAGTAAACTATAGATGGAAAAAAGAGACGCCACCTGTCACCTTCTTTTATATTCACCTTGTCGTCTTATCGCTTGTTTCATGTTATTGTTTGGTTGTTGTTTTTTCGATTCATCTTTTTACATACATATATTGTCCTTTACCTCCTCTTCTGGTTTCAGCATACATGTCTCCCTCCCTGTTTCTTCTGTCTTCTTGCACTCTTGGGCCTGACACTGTGTCCTGGTGGAGGCAGGTCTGCTGCCAGCTGGCTGAGACACAGATTTTAACAGACTGAATCAGGAGGAGGAGGTTAACTGAGAGAAAACTGAAAGGGAGACGGACCAGAGAGACTAAATGAAGAAAGCCTAAACCATACTGTAATTGAGCTGTCAGCTGTTATCCCTTCAGAGCAATCTGCGGACCAGTCTGTGTTTGGGGCTCAAACTAATGGCTAGAGTCTGGCGCACTGCTAATGATGTTTTGCAATCAGGTTTTGTGATGACAGCCGTGCGGGTGTTTTGTGTGTACGAGTGAGTCAGACGGGTGTAGCAGAGCCATGAAAAGACGCACCCTGCCATCCCCAGTACTTACTGGCACGGATGTTACCATGGCAATGCAGCACAGCACAGATTACCAGTTTATGTCACCTGACTGACCGCGGTGTCACTAGCCTGTCAGGTCATTTTCCAGAATAAAAAGAATTGCTGTATAGAAATGTCCCAGTCTCTCTATTTTTTCAGAAGGTTACATGTGGCATAAATGAGTCTATGGGTTGTGGTCATTTAAACTCCTGAGATACTTCCTGGAGATTTTAAACTGAGGAAGCGTCCAAAACAGTAAATTTGGTTCGCTGCATTATTGTACAATGTTTACCTTTTTTATTAAATAGACCACTTTTGAAACTAAACCACTAAATGACAAACTAAGTCAAAAAGTTGCATGCTTGGTGTCACAATTGTAAAGTACTCTGGGCCTAGCAAAGAGTTGGGGACATAAAAGCACAGTTTTTATTTATTGATAATTAAAGCGAAAACGTTGGCGATCAAAATCAAGAAGAAACAAGTGCTTGGCACAAGCTCTGACCCAGCACTAGAGCGTCTCTGTTGGAAAAGTACAAATGAAAATTTTATGGGATCTTTGACTCAAAAGATAAACCTGTCAGAGTATGTTGCTCAAAGATCAAAGTCTTGGAGGCTTGATAAGACTCTTTGGAGAAACAACCGTGCACGCTAGAGAAAGTATGTACAATCATCTGTCATTCATGAGTCCACACCTAACTGACCCCACCCCGTAGGAGTTCAACCCCCCCCCCCCCAAGTCCCATCACTGACCTGCCCTGGATGTCCAAAACTTGCCGAGTTCACACCTCACACCAGCTGTCAAAATTCATGCTTTACTTTGTAAACAAAGATTAACCTTCATTCACCTCTCATTTTCTTCATTTCTTCGAGCGCTAAGGTGTCTTGTAGAGTGTAGTTTTCTATCATCCCCTGTTTTCGTTGCTTTTAATCCTGAAATTGGTCTGAGAAACACATCCAATCTGTGCCATATCTACAGGTAAGCTTGTCTTCCAACTCTAATATTCATCTCTTTAAAATTACTTATTACCAACACAATCTCTTACCTTATCCATATTTGGGTCTCTAACCGATGCTTCCTGTCTTGCAAGAAATTAAATCTTCCAATGAGGTCCACTGACCACTGGCCTCAAATCCTGTAATAAAGGCTGCTCCTTTGTGAAGATAGGACACCTTTAAAGCCTCCCCTGCCATATAGCCTCTTCTGCACCATTCGTCGGATCCATTTGAAATAGAGGAGAGGAGAGGGTTCCAGTGCCTTGAGTAGCAGCAAAGTACAATGCTGTTAAGAAGGAATGCTATATCAACCATGGATAGAAAGAGAGTTACATTTTAAAATGAAGAACTTGATCATAAAACGTCTGCTCTATTATCTGAATTGTCAAATTGGATTCCCTCCATGACAACACACACAAAATGCGATACATCAACCTCTACAACTCTGGGTAAAAATCCAACAATGGCTTTGGCAAAAGACTTTCCTCTTCTAAGTGAAACTCCGATTTATATCCTGCATCAAGAGAATCAAATGGATGAAATTGAGGACTGGATACCTTCCGCTTTCAACGGTGCTATGAAAACTGCTCTAAACCATTTTATGGGTTATGCATGCATATCTTTACTACGGAAACATTGTAAGGTTTGCAATTTGGGAGGCAGCCAGCAGGAGCACCAGTGTTTAGGCGTAGATGCAATAAAGCAAAACATGTTTTGTTCACAACAAAAGTTTATGCTTTTTATACTTTATAATTTCTCAATCATAGACCAATGAATATTTCGTATAAGACATCAAAACAATAATTACCTTCAAGAACTAGAGTAGATCTGTGTATAACTACTGTGTAAGTGTGAACTGATTTTATCTCTGAGTGTGTGTTCATGTAGGTGGGGGTGGGCTGAGCGATACACTATAGATACTTTAGAGTTAAAATGTCCAAGTTGTTATTAGAATATAGGCATTTATTCCTAAATGTTAAAGAGCTTTTTATGATTAACATTCTTAAAATGTCTTGTTCAAACCAGACTTGGAGGTAAGACAGCATTTGTACTTTTTTAAATCACAGGATAAGTTACTAAAAGAGGGTAGGACCTGTTTGTAACAACAACTTTTGTTGTGAACAAAACTTGTTTTGCTTTATTGCATTTACGACTAAACACTGGTGCTCCTGCTGGCTGCCTCCCAATTTGCAAACCTTACAATGTTTCCGTAGTAAAGATATGCATGCATAACCCATAAAATGGTTTAGAGCAGTTTTCATAGCACTGTTGAAAGCGGAAGGTATCCAGTCCTCAATTTCATCCATTTGATTCTCTTGATGCAGGATATAAATCGGAGTTTCACTTAGAAGAGGAAAGTCTTTTGCCAAAGCCATTTTTGGATTTTTACCCAGAGTTGTAGAGGTTGATATATCGCATGTTGCGTGTGTTGTCATGGAGGGAATCAAATTTGACAATTCAGATAATAGAGCAGACGTTTTATGATCAAGTTCTTCATTTTGAAATGTAACTCTCTTTCTATCCATGGTTGATATAGCATTCCTCCTTAACAGCATTGTACTTTGCTGCTACTTAAGGCACTGGAACCCTCTCCTCTCCTCTATTTCAAATGGATCCAATGAATGGGCAGGGGAGGCTTTAAAGGTGTCCTATCTTCACAAAGGAGCAGCCTTTATTACAGGATTTGAGACCAGTGGTCAGTGGACCTCACTGGAGGATTTAACTTCTTGAAGACAGGAAGCATCGGTTAGAGACCCAAATATGGATAAGGTAAGAGATTGTGTTGGTAGTAAGTAATTTTAAAGAGATGAATATGAAAGTGTAGAAGACACGCTTACCTGTAGATATGGCACAGACTGAATGTGTTTCTCAGACCAATTTCAGGATTAAAAGCAACGAAAACAGGGGATGATAGAAAACTACACTCTACAAGACATCTTAGCGCTTGAAGGAATGAAGAAAATGAGAGGTTTCAAGGCTCTGATCCCCAGAGATGGAGAGGAGGACGATGTATTTAAATGATATAAGCGATCCTATGTGACTTTCTTAGTTCAAGCTATAGGTAAGTGTTCTTCTCTGTGGATGAAGGTTCATTTTTATTTACTACTTAAAGTATGAATTTTGACAGCTGGTGTGAGGTATGAACTCAGGAAGTTTTGGACATCCGGGGGGGGGGTCAGTGATGGGCCTGAGTCAGAGCAATGCATCATGGGTTGGGGAGGGGTCAGAGCAATGCATCATGGGATGGGGGGTATGTTTATTAATGAATTTTGACAGCTGGTGTGAGGTGTGAACTCAAGAAGTTTTGGACATCCGGGGGGGGGGGGTCAGTGATGGGCCTGAGTCAGAGCAATGCATCATGGGTTGGGGAGGGGTCAGCAATGCATCATGGGATGGGGGGTATGTTTATTAATGAATTTTGACAGCTGGTGTGAGGTGTGAACTCAAGAAGTTTTGGACATCCGGGGGGGGGGTCAGTGATGGGCCTGAGTCAGAGCAATGCATCATGGGTTGGGGAGGGGTCAGAGCAATGCATCATGGGATGGGGGGTATGTTTATTAATGAATTTTGACAGCTGGTGTGAGGTGTGAACTCAAGAAGTTTTGGACATCCGGGGGGGGGGTCAGTGATGGGCCTGAGTCAGAGCAATGCATCATGGGTTGGGGAGGGGTCAGAGCAATGCATCATGGGATGGGGGGTATGTTTATTAATGAATTTTGACAGCTGGTGTGAGGTGTGAACTCAAGAAGTTTTGGACTTCTGGGGGGGTGAACCCCTCAATGGGGGTTGGGCGTGGTCAGTTAGGGAAGGTTGGTGTGAACTCATGAATCTTGACAGATGATTGTGCAAACTTTCTCTCCCGCAAAGACTAGGGATAAAATTGGAAACATTTGCTATCCTAGACGTGTGCTTTTTGGACTTTGGGAGAAACTGTCCTAACTGCTCCATTGCTGTGCTACTGTCTCTTCCCCACTTTGGTTTTGTTGTTTTAATACCTCATGACAAGTTTTTCCATAGTTTCTTTGGATGAAATTGATTAAATAAACAAAATCACTGGTTGTTGTTTAACTATGTATCTGGTGGAAAGACAATAGATTGAGACCATTTTCATTTTTACATACACAGTTTTCTTAGTTAAAAACGCATCACCTGTTCAAGATGCACATCGAAACATACAGCTGTTATTTTAGTTATCTCGGAGTCTAGGGGTCTGTACTGACTCCATGTGACGTGTACTTTGTGTTTATTGGTGACACCAGTTAATGGTGAAAAAATGACTTGCTGCACTGCAAGAATCCTGAGGGTTTTTTGCCTATAAGATATAAATATTATCTAATTGAGAATTATGTCTGTAGATTCAAATCAACTAATTTTCTTACGTTATGCCTCCAGGAGAATAAAAGACATAATTTGTGAAATCAACTCAGAGTAGAATCGAGCAAAAGCTGTATTTAGATCTTCAAGCGCCCTAAAGAGAACTGCTTCATTTTAGATTGCAACATTCTTTTTGGTACTCCTTTTCTGCAAGTTCCTGTGAGTAATGCCATTTTTGTTGCAACATTGATATCCTAAAAGTGAAAAATAGATATTCGTTACAGGAATTTGTAACAGTATTGTTAAACTAGAAAATGAGGACAACTGTTATCCTTTGTCTGATCTTACCTCATAGGGGCAGAGAAATGTGAGGGAGTTTTGTTAATTACATAAAGGCACTGGCAACCACAGTCACCAAGAACACCATTGGTAACACAGCATTCTATGCACTGAAATCTTGTTGCCTTGGGCTGTAGAAGGTTCACATCAGAGCCTGTCTTAAATAGGAGAGCCCTGTCTAGTGAACATCAGAATGATTAGGAGAAAGTGCTTTGGTCATATGAGACCAAAATGGAGCTCTCTGGCATCAGCTTGAACATCAATGCTTGGTGGATCCTTACTGTCAAGCTTGGAGATTGAGTAATTATGGTTTGGGAAGATTTTTCTTCTTGGGTACAGGATGACTTCAGTCTGATGACAGGCCATTCCTTGTGAAATCTAGGACAAGAACCTTTTCCCCTTTAGCCAGAACAATAAAGATGGGTCATGAATGGGTCTTACAGGATCACTGTTACCTAAAACATAGTGGCAAGGCAACAAAGCAGGGGCTAAAGAGGAAGCACATTAAGGTAAATGGGTGGCCTTGGTCTCCAGACCTCAGTCCTACTGAAAATTTGTGGAGGGAGCCGAAACTTTGAGTTGTCAAGTGGCAGTCGAGAAACTTAAAGAATTTAGAGTGTTTCTGCAAGGAGGAGTGGATATAACCCCTCCTGTGCAAACTTAAAGAGCAACTACAAAAAAACGGTAGCCAGCTGCCCAATAGAGGGTTCTCAAAGTAGTACTAAGTCATGCTTGTTGTTTTGCTCACTGACAAGCTAATTAAATTGAAACTTTTATTAAAAGATATTTTGTTGAATTTATGTGTGTATATTTTCTCTCTCTACTTTAAAATCAGCCATTTAGATTCAGCTGCCCGGTGTTTTCTGAGGAACTTGGGTGCTGTTTGATCAGTCCATGTCTCTAAGCAATCACACAAGACAGCTGGTATGAAACTGTTTCTTTCACTTGAGAAGTATTTCTAAATTAAGAAGGCTGGTGTTAAAACATGAATTAGAGCAGATCCTCCATTCTTTTATTGTTTCTCATTTACATTGCTCTGCAGCATCACATTCTTGCTAGAACCAGCAGGAGGACACTCAAATCACTCCTGTCTTAATGTTTCTGGCTGGCTACCAGGTACTTTTAAAGTTTACGTTAACATGCTGCTGTCAACCTTTAGGGCTTCGCAGGGTCAAGCTCCTTATTTACACATCTGACCTTTTAAAGGCTTACACATTCTGATTAAAATCTGATTTGAATCGGATTCAAATAATTAACTCATCCCTCCAGTCAGGTTTCTTCCCCCAGACTTTAAAAACAGCAGTTATCAAACCACTACGGAAGAAGAATAACCCGGACAACATGTTATTGCAAAATTACCGGTCAATGTATAATCTTCCATTCATCAGTGAGATTATAGAAAAAGCTGTGTTTCAATAGTTGAACAGCTTTCTAACAATGAGCAGTGCTTTTATGTTTTTCAGTCTGATTTCCGTACTCACCACAGCACGGAAATTTTCCTTGTCAAAGTTTTCAGCGACATCTGCATAAATACAGACTGTGGTTGAACCACAGTGCTGGTTCTGTTAGACCTCAGTGCAGCATTTGACACTGTTGATCATGACATATTATTGAAATAACTGGAGAGCTTCGTTGGACTCTCTGGTAAAGTACTTGGCTGGTTTGAGTCTTACCTAAAGAACAGGGACTTCTTTGTGTCAATATGCAATTCTTCATCAGAACAGACCTGCAGGGCTCCATCCTGGGGCCCCTCTTGTTTAATATCTAAATGCTCCCACTAACCCAGATTATAACAACCAATAAGATTAGCTACCATAACTATGCAGATGATACTCAGCTCTACATTACAATGTCACCAAGTGAATACATTGAGCAAATCAGTACATAGATGTGCCATACTTTTCTCCAGCTGAATAGAAACAAAACAGAAGTAATTACTTTTGGACCTAAAAAGGAACGACCAAGAGTCAGCACACAGCTTCAGTTAATACAGCAAGAAACTACTGATCAAATGTCATATTTTGTGTCACTAATTTGTGTTTTATGCTTCTATTGTTGGGTTATTGCTGCTTGAATTTTATCACTTAATCACCCAAAGCAACTTGAATTGCCTTGTTGTTGAAAGTGTGCTATACAAATCAAGTTGCCTTGCCACATTAAAGCTGCTGTCTGGAGTGTTTGAGGGAGAGAGAGATTTATTTGAATCCCACTACCAAGGCCTCTCCCAAAACATCCCTCCCCCCTCCATCTAGCCCCACCTCAACAATTGTGCACGCGCATCACCTTTGTAGTCACAGCGAGTCAAAGGGGAAAGCATCAAGCGCCATCGAGCATCACCCAATTGTATTTTGTTATGGACATTTCACAGGTGAGCGACTTCTCCATGACTGACGCTCTTTTCCAATATGGTGACTGTGAACACGAGCGGCCTGTGTGCGCGGCCCCATCCTCACGATGCGCATGCAAGTTGATTGACATCTTTATGTGATATTGACTGCATTGATTACTTTAAAAGGCAGCTGAAGACTCCTTATTAAGTCAAGCTTTTAGTTTGCTTTTATGATATATTTCTAGTCTTTGTTTGAATATTTTTTGTTCTGTTATTGTTTGTATGTTTTTAAAGCATGTAGTGATTTTTCTCTTTAAAAGTTCCACAGTGGACCCCCAGTATCTGTGGGTTTAGGGACCTCAAGTAACCACAAATAGCTGAAATCTGCAAATACAAGAGACCCCCTCTGAAAACACTTATAACTGCCTAGCTTGATAGTTTAATGAATGGCGCTCCTGGATTGCTGTTGATTAATTTGCAAACTCCAGCCAATAGCATGTAAAGTAGCACTAGGTATTTCAGATTCCCAAGCTGCATTTTCATTTGAATATCTTATATATACTTAGATCCACTAATGAATGAATTTGTAAATACTGAACTGGGGCCCACTGTATTAAAGCATACTCACTCACTTTAAAAGAAGAGGAATAAATATAGTATATAATAAAGTAATATTTTCCTCTCAGGAAAAACATTTACAGTAATTTTCGGACTACTGCGTACACCTGAATACAAGCCGCACCAGCTAAATTTTCAAAGAAAATGCATTTTGTACATATACAATATAAGCTGCATTTGAGTATGAGATGATATATTTATACAGAAAGACGATATACTAAAGTTTTTTTTCTTTTAATTTAAGACATGCTTTTTTTTCAAACTTTGCCTGAAAATCCGCAATCCAGCATCAACACAACACGACAGTAACATGTCTGATTAGAAATAAAACATACTTTACCCTACCAGAAAAGTAATTGGTCGCTATCTTCATTTTCCTCTTCCTCACTAAACCCACTTAAGGCCATTAGCCAGTAAATAAGCTGCATAGTTGTATGGGACGCAGGGTCCGAAGCGTGTAAAATAAGTAGCGGCTTATAGTCCGAAAATTACGGTAGATGGCAGTTTTAATTGTGTTACACTGGAGCCACATTCACCCATTCGCACTCACAAACAAACGCATACATACGATACAGAGGGCAACTTGGGGTTAAGTACCTTGCCCAGGGGCACATCGACATGTGACAGTTGGAAGCTGGAATTGATTGATTTATTTATTTGTTCTGCACATATATCACATGGATACAGTACAAGCAGGGAAACGAAACCCAGATGGGTTTATACAGAGTTCCACCCTATTAGCAGGAATAAACAATAAAGGCACTCAGACAAATAATTTTGATAACAAAGAGAAGGCAAAAACATATTTTTATTATATTTTTGGTTAACCTAATCGAGGTAATCTAAAGTTACAGATGTTGGAAAGTAGAGGAGAAAAAAAATTAATGAATAAAAATGAAAATACAGAGCAGCAGATGAGGACCAATAAGACTATAGTATACTAGGGGGAACTATAACAAAAACTGTCTTTGGTAAATTAAAAGTTCTTTCAATTGTTTTTTTAAAGACAAGCTGAGAAGATATGGATCTTGGGGACAAACTTAATTCACTCCATAGTTGAGGACCCCAAAACTGGAGGTCAGTTTTATGACCTGAAGTTCTAGAAAACGGTAAAAAAATTTATTTCTCTATGTCTAGTTTGGTGAGCATGAGTATCTGAAATAAAAGTAAAAAAGTGTTGTAGCGTTGGAGGGAGATCTTCTCTCTAATAGATAAACTTATGAATGAATATGCACGATAGATATACATTAAGGTTCTCAATTGGTAAAATCTTGTATCTGAAAAACAAAGGTGCAGAAGCTGCATATTTAGTAGAATGGGAGATCATACGCAAGAACTTCTTCTGAATTTTAGAAATTTTAGCAAGATAAGTGGGAAAAGTAGCACCCCAAACAATATTGCAGTAACTCATGAAAGGGAAAAAAACTTTAATAAAGGGTTAGATGAGCGGATGAGTGGCTGAAAGGTAAAACAATTCGTAGAATATTTAACATTTTAGAGGATCTGGTACAAACTAGATCAACATGTTTAGACCAAGTTAAGCCTTCATCTATCATAACACCCAGAAATGTTGTTGAAGCCACTTGAGTAATTGGAGCTCCGTCAATTTCTATATAAGTATGTTCGTTGGCGTAAAATTTATTCATGTTGTGGAATATCATAAAATTACATTTTTTAACATTGAGAGTTAGCTTGTTAGTGCAAAACCAATTTGATAGTGTTTTTAACTCGTCATTAACATGTTGGATCAAGGTGACGAAATCCTCATGTACTGCAATGAGAATGGTGTAATCTGCAAATAATATGGGTAGGAAATGGTCGCAGCAAAGGAATAAATCATAGATCTAAATTAAAAACAATAAATTGAACCTACTGCCCTCCGATTGCAATACAGCTACTCTACAAACTGAGCCACAGTCACCCTGAGTACAGCTTGTTAGTTTTTTATTATTTATTTTTCTCTTCTGACTCTAATTGATAGTGAAGTCTATTGACATCAGCTTCATGGAATTATTTGCAATACCAAACTCCACATCATCACTGTGTGTTTAAGCTTTAAGCCAAATGTGAAAGAAGAACTTGCAGGAGATTTGTCAGATTAAAACAAAAAGTTGGCACTTAAAAGCATGAGCAGTACTGTGCATTACATCATCTGTTATTTTTCTTTTTAAATCTGAAACTACATCAAGATAAAGAAAGATGTCTGAACTAGACTAAGTCTCCAGAGCTTCGAGACTTCCAAACAACAAGAAATACAAATAAATCATTGCATTTTATATAAAGCCTTTGTTCCCACCAATGTGTTTTTGTTAGAAATTACTACAGTAATACAGGCCTGAAATCTATCTCCAGCGGTTAAATGATTTGTAATCAATAATTACTGAATTACAGTGATTATTTCTCATTCTGTTTTGTCCTTTTGAAGTGTTCACAGAGATTAGTAAAGAAATACAACTGCTGAGGGCTTCTGCAGCTCTCTGTTTGGGGTCCATTGCTGCTGGAGCATTCCAATTCCAGTCATTTTCACATAGCTCCACAAGAGTTTAAATGAAATTACTCATCTGGATAAAATTATTTTTTGTGCATTATTTATTTTATTGTTAGGATTTTTTTTTCTAAAAGTAATGACCATGTATAGGGCTGGACGATATAGAAAAAGAGCCTATCAATAAAGGGATTAGTCATATTGAGTGATGTCGATAACTATCAGAAAATGTTGAAAATTTATTTCAAGTGCATCCCTGGCCATTTTATGCTATTCTTTAATGAACTGATTTTAATTAAGAATTAACTGAAAGTTTGTAAGAAACAAATCAAGTTAAGAGACCTGAGTAACCTCAGTAAATACAAAGAAAAGTAATGTTATTAACCATTATATTATACATTTTTAAATTATGTTAGTAATTTAAATTGAGGGCTTATCTTGATGTTTTTTTAAAATATCTTTTAAACATTTTATGACACTTTATTATTGGCTCAGACCTTTGGTTTAATTTCTGTGTAAAAACCAGGTCAATAAAGCTGATTCTCAGTTCAGCTGCTAAATCTAACCATCCACTCACCTATGGCTGAGTGTAGACGGAGCACAAAACGTTGGAGTGCTGAAGCCAGCCGGTCTTTCCACCCTCGTTTGTATTTTTGAAAGCGTTTTCGCTTCCAAGGACGTGAGGGAGAACCGGTGGAACATTTTAAAAGCCACAGTTGTTAGCAACGCCGCCTGGAAGTGTTGTGCCTGTCTCTGTGCAAACGTGACAGCAACACCGGCAACATCAACTTTGCTGACCATAGTATTTCCTGTATTTTATTTTGTTCAGTATTGTTTTGTTTAGTTTTGATGTGCGTTGAGGATTGGTTCAAAACGGAACTCAACATTTACCTGCTGGTGAACTATGGAAACTTTTTTTTGGGTCAACTTCCTCTGCCACTCCTTGCTGTGGCATCTTTTGCAGTTCAGTCATTTGCTCTTTTTTGTAGTTTGAGAGGAGCAAGGGCTTGGTGACGGAGCTGCCTGGGTTTGCGTTTATGATCGGTTTGGATTAAGTAATGACTGTAGTAATACGATACCTGATAGGTTATAATGAAAAAGAAAGGGAAACTATTTTTTTATCGAATTTATCAACCTTTTTTTTCTGTCGCACCAATCATTGTCCAGCCCTAGCCATATATCTTAATTGATCGATGTAAACCGGTGACGCAGGCTTAATATTTATCCCTTATGGCCAACATAAATGTTTTATAAACCTACAGTAATCTCTCATTATGAACTCTTCTGAGAAGAAGTAATAACGTTTTGGAGTACTGACTTGACCTCCCTGTGAATGGGCTAAAAATTAGGGTGATGGCAAGGAGGTCTTCCAACCTCAAACACTTGGAGCTCATCAATAAAGATAATTATAATTAAATACCAGTGGAAACATGCAAAAAGCCAGTCTACAATTACAAGAAGCATTTGATGTGTAAAAATAATGGAAAAGTCGTTATTATGAAGAGTTAAAATAATTGTCGCCATGCCTTTTCTTAAATAAAGAAAAGAACTGTATTTCCATTATATTTTGTTCTCTTTTTGAGAGATGTTTGTTTTATTCTTTGAAAAAAAACAAAAACTTGTTGGTTAAATAAAACTAATTTAACATCTGAATCTGCCAGGATTATAAATTATTTTGGGCCGAACTTTAAATCCATTTTACAGATTTTTAGTCATTTGAAATTCTTGTATCACACCTTGCCAGTTACCCCCTCAATTTCTGCTTTAAACTTGTTTAACAGATGCATAGATAAAGAGTCAATGCACTAGGAAACCACAGCTTTGAAAAGTATGTGTTTCTCATATGTCCTTAGGCGAGCCCAATAACAGGCTTTTTCTCTCAGGCCAAAGGTTTATGAGTATTCTGCTTGCTACCTTTTCTTCTTCTCTTCAAACTCACAGCTTAAATTTTTGTAGCCTGGAGCTTAAACATCATCACACAAACAGCAGTGAAAGTGGATCAATTTGTTCCCATTTGTTCTATTGAAGTGAACTCTTCCCCAGTTTCCCCTGGTTACTGACCCAGCCAGCAAGAGAGCCACCTGCAAACCCTTACACAGAGAGCGAATGAGGGCCGGGGGGAAGGAGGGAGGGAGCGGCAAGAATAGGAGAGAGTAAAACGACAACCATTTGAGGGAGTAAATGGGCATCTGTGGATAAGAGGAGCAGAAAATTTAATGAAAAAGAAGTGCTTAGAGAGCAGTAAATCAGGGCCAGTGATGGGAGGGGTATAAGAGATAACTGTGAGTCAGACTGGAAGAAAAAGCACAATAGGAACTTTGACATTGGAGCAGAGGTGTTAGCAGACAATCCAGTGTTCAATCAAATTGGAGTTAAGTGGCTAAATAGATTGTCACTCCTCAAAGCCGGGCATGGAACCCGGCACAAAAACAACTTGGGCAATATATAGCCAAGCTTTAGGAGCAGTAAGGGACGGGCAATGTTGTTTTTGTTTGGATAAACTCTGGCACACAAAATCCAATCGATGTAGATAACGGTCCATTTTTATTGAAGGTAAACGAGGAGGGCACAGCCCCTTTTGTAGCTTAAAAGAATTACAGGATGACCTCTTTTCCAACTCTGGGTATCATGAAATATGAGGGTACAACATTGCTTTAAAATGTATGACTAGAAATGAAAATTTATCAGCTGTGTAATCAACTTGAATACCTGCAATGAAAACTCAGATACCCCCCCCCCCCCCCAAAAAAAAGAGTTTCTAGTTGAAAGACATTCAGCATAACCAGTGGCAGGGGATCGAATAACTATTTTCTTCCCTTTATTGCTGGTTCAGTTATACATTCACATAAACGGTACCAGCTTGTGAAAAAGTAATTTCTTAAAATTTCCAAGTTTGGCATAGTTAAAGGTAGTGGCTAGGTACTCTACCGGTGCAAAGTCAGCCTTAAGTTTCAGTGAGGGGACTCCTTCTCAGTACTTGGAGGTGCCGACATATCATCGACTATCAAGGCATGAAGGCAATACAGAACTTGTTCAAAGTGCAACTGAAATTTTTTTACTTTTATCTGGAGCTAATGCAGCCCTTTTTCATATGCCACACTGGGCACCTACCCATATGACCCATGTCAAAATGCCAGCGACCATAACTAAGGGCTTTGTAGAGAAAAACGCATGTATCAAAGATCCATTTATTTTAGTAGGTGCACTTGTTCTCACTTAAGAGTAATGTAGTAACGTTTGTAGTTTTTGAGCTACAGGCCCTTTCCAAAACATTAGAATATTATGAAAAAGTTCATTTTCCATAATTCCATTCAAAATGTTAAACTTCCATAGATTATAGATTCAGGGCCCACAACTTTAACGATTTCAAGTATTTAGTTGTTTATTTGTACATAATTTGGGCTACCAGCTCATAAAGTCCACGAAAACAGGAATTCAAAAAAAATAAAATAAAGAATACTGTGAAGAAATCATTTACTTCTCAGTTTTTGCAGAAAAAAATAAAGAAATAATGATCAAATCAATCAAAATATGGTACTTTCATAACGATACGTCAATCTTCAATACTTGGAAGGGATTCCCTTTGACTTAATCACTGCCTTGATGCGCAGTGACATTGAGGCCATCAGCCTGTGGCATTGCCTGGGAGTTATGGACGCCCATATTTCCTTGATGTTTGCTGTCATCTCTTCTTTGTTTTTGGGTCTGGTGACCTCATTTCCTCTTGATAATACCCCATAGATTCTCAATGGGGTTTAGGTCCGGCGAGTTGGCTGGCCAGTCAAGCACTGTGATGACATCAAACTAGATTTTGGTGCTTGTGGCGGTATGGGCAGGGACCAGGTCCTGCTGGAAGATGAAATCTGCATCTCTATACAGATCCTCAGCAGAAGGAATCATGAAGTCCTCTAAAACATTCTGGTAGACTGATACGGTGACCTTAGATTTAAGAAAGCAGAGTTTACCAACACTTAAACCGGACATTGCACCTCAAATTATGACTGACTGTGGATATTTCAGTGGAAGGAGGAACTGCTTGAGGTCCAAGCAGCTCCTCCTTCAAACCCTTTGACCTCGATTCCATATTGAAAGGGACACTTTTACTTTCTTCGGAAAGAGGACCTTGGACTACTGCCCAACAGTCCAGTCCTTCTTCTCCTTGGCCCAGTTGAGACGCGTCTGAATGTGTTGGTTTTTGAAGCTGTGACTCCCTCCTCATTCCACTCTTTCTGGATCTCTGCCAAATTCATGAATCTTTTCTGTTTGATAATCCACTGAAGCCCACCGTCAGCTCTTCTGCTGGTGCATCCTGTCCTGCCACATTTTGCCCTTCCACTACACTTTCTATATGCTCGGACACAGCACTCTGTGAACAGCCGGCCTCCTTAGCTATGAATTTTTGTGACTTACCCATCCTGTGGAGGGTATCAATGATGGTCTTCTGGCAGTCTGCAGTTTTCCCCAAATTGAACCTAACTGAGACAATTGAACCAAAGTGAAGCAATTTAATGACACCTGGGAAAACCTGTGAAGGTCCGTTAAGTTTAGTAGATGAGTAGTGTGTGTAAGACTCTGTTTAAAACATTCATGCCCCGTAAAATTTGGGCTGATTTCTTCACAATATTCAAAAAAAAATTAATTCCTGTTTTTGTGGATTTTATGGGCTGGAAGCCCAAATTATGTACAAATAAGCAACTAAATACTTGAAATCGTTTAAATTGTGGTCCCTGAATCAATAATCTATGGAAGTTTAACGTTTTGAATGGAATTATAGAAATAACAAACTTTTCCATGATATTCTAATTTTTTGGAAAGGGTCTATATTTTATAGATAGATTTTTTTCAGAAGAATATCCCAAAACATCACCAAAGTTCTCCAATAAAATGTCAATTTGATTACTTTCTGTATTACTGTAGGCGCTGACTAACTTCATCAAAACAGTTTTTAGTAGTAATAGTTTAAGCTAGAGACCACAGCAAGTTCATTGAAAGAAAGAACGAGTGAATGAGACCTTTAAATAATGTTTTTCATTTCAGACTTAAAAAGTTATAATAGACTTCTTATGTGCTTGCAGCCAATTGTTTTTCAACCTCAGAGTGAAGATTGCAAAAATGTTGGGTATAGTATAGATTACTCCACTTTTAAAAAGAAATTCATCGTCTAATTGTTAACGGAGACACATCTGCTTATGAGAAATGCAAATCAGGATGTGGCAACAGAATAATTTTTTTAGGGAACTGAGTGACCATAAAAATGCATGAGATTTTGACTATCTACAAAAATGTAAAACTGTTTTAGTCTGTCTAGGAGTCTGTGTGCCGCAAACAGCACATCAGTTAAAGTAGTAAAATTCTCCCACCTCTTCCTCCCACGGTCTTCAAGTCAAAGTAAATCTCTTTAACAAGATCATTGCATTCATACCAGAACATGATGAATGACACCAAAGTTGTTTTAAAGCAACATTACGGTCCTATACCTGGGTATCCTAAAAAACACCCAAGACTTCGTTCAATTCAATTCAAATTCAAAAATACTTTATTGATCCTAGAGGGAAATTAAGTGTTGTTGTAGCTCATATAATTAATTCTTTAAGGAGTTGTTGTAGATCATGATGGCTGTGGGCAGGAAGTATTTCCTGTAGCGGTCTCCATTGCAGCGAAACTGAAGAAGCCTCCGAATGAAGACGCTCTGTTGTTGTATGACAGTCTCATGAAGAGGATGCTCAGTGTTGTCCATAATTTTTTTGATTTCATGAAGAATCCTTCTTTGCATCATCATCTCCAGTGGTTCCACAGTAGTGCCAAGAACAGAATCAGCCTTCTTTATCAGGTTGTTTAGCCTTTTTAAGTCCCTGGCTCTGATGCTGCTACCCCAACAGATGACGGCTGAAGAGATTACACTCTCCACAACAGACTTGTAGAAGATCTGCAGCATCTTGCTGCAAACCTTGAAGGACCTAAGCTTCCTCAAGAAGTACAGTCTGCTCTGTCCCTTCTTGTAGACTGTTTCACTGTTGCGCCTCCAGTCCAGTCTGTTGTCAAGGTGAACTCCGAGGTATTTATTCTCCTCAACCACCTCCACCTCTTCACCCATGATGGAAACAGTTTTTGACTTATCCCTGTTTCTTCTGAAATCTATAATCATCTCCTTTGTTTTATTTACATTCAAAGTAAGACGATTGTTTCCACACCCTATCACAAAGCGGTCCACCAGCTCTCTGTATTCAGCTTCTTGTCCATCTCTGATACACCCGACAATTGCAGAGTCATCTGAGTATTTTTGCAGAAGACAGGTCTCGGATTTGTACTGGAAGTCTGAGGTGTACAGAGTGAAAAGGAATGGTGAGAGTACGGTCCCCTGTGGTGCTCCTGACTACCTGGTTTGAGACAGAATCCTTTAGTCTCACAAACTGTGGTCTGTTTGTCAGGTACTCGTTGATCCAGGCGATTGTTGAGGGCTCCACCTGTGTCTTCAGGAGTTTCGGATGATCTGACGATCTGTGGACAGATAAAATATGCTTGGGAGAAACACAATCAAACCCAAAGGAAGCTTTATGGTTTGGAAATGGAAAGACTCTGATTCAGGATTTTATCCTGATATCGAAATTTGAATATCCGGTGTTTTCACTTAGATATTTACTGTTGTTTTTGTTCTGTTGTTAGGTCGACATGAGTAAAGCCACCAGTCATTATCAGCTATACTCGTGCATTTCGTGCTCATACTTTTTAGTTGTATTTCAGTTTCCAAGATTAATAACTACACTGTAAAAAGTATTTGTCCCTTACATATTTCTTTTGTTCTTGCTTTTGTCACACTTAAATTATTTAAAACATCAAAAAAGCTATCCAAACCACATGCTGCAGTGGGCTTAAGTCTGGATTAAGAATTTACTTTAGCCTCCAGAGGTGGACTTGCTGGTGTGCATTGACTCACTGCATCGCTACATAATGTGCTCCAGCTTAACATCACAAACTAATGGTTGGATGTCCTGATTCAGCGTGTCCTGGTAGAGCGAAGTAGTCATGGTTCCGTTAATTACAGCAATTCGTCCACTTCCTGAAGCAGCTAAGGTAGCCCAGACCATCACACTACCAATGTATCGGTATGATCTCTTCTTGAGATGCTGTTCGTTTATCTCCACATTTAAAGGGATACACACCCAAAAAAATTCCACTTTTGTCTCGTCAGTCTACAAAACATTTTGAAGTTTGAGGATAAATAAGATAGTTTTGTTTGTGTGAAATGTGTAATGGAACTTTTTCTTATTTTTTTGGCTAGCTGTGGATTTCACTTAGTAGCTCTCCCATTTATTCCATTTTTTTATACACACTCTTTCCTGTTGTGAATCACAGATACTCACCTTAACTGTGCTAAGTAAGGCCTTCAGTGCTTTAGATGTTTTTGTTGGGTCTTTTGTGACCTCCTGGATGAGTCCTTGATGTGTTCCTGGAGTAATTTTGATTGCCTTCCTCTCTTGGGAGGGTAATCACTGTTTGTTTCCTTAATAATTCCTTAGTAATCAGGCCTAGCTGTGGCCAATGAAGATGAACTTAAATTTCCAAAAACTATCATTAATCACAGGTAATTTGTGAGACTGTTTAAAAAAAAAGTTTCCTGATGAGGATTTAAAGTAACATTTTGACTAAAATAAAGTGACCTAAATTCCTTTTATGTAAAGCTCTATCTTAAAGCAATTTCTTTAACCAGTTGAGCAATGTGTTAATTTTCTCAGGTCCAGCCAGTAGAGAGAGGGGATGGGGGCAAGCAAACGACAATAATGAAAATATAAAGGATTTCTTTTAATACAACCCTTGCCAAGTATTGTCAGGTAGGGGTGCATGGAGTCGCAGCATCAAGAGTTCTGCAGCGCAAGGTACTGTTATGTGTGAAAATGAGTTGCACAGGGAGAAGTTCAATTCAATTCACTTTATTTATATAGCGTCGATTCACAACAGATGTCATCTCAAGGCACTTTACAAGTTGAACAGTACAGAGTATAGAACTAAACAGCAGAAACCCTGTTCTGTAAAGTATCAAAATATCTAACTTCCCCACAGTAGTTGCGTGATTTAGTAGAATATGATGTACAAAGCTGCTGGTTTGCTTACAGTGAGACACTCTCAGTGTTATTATGATTTATTGAACTTGAAAAACTTTGCTTATCATGTCGAATTTGCCCAAATTTCATTTTAAATTCTTTACACCGGGAAAAAACCTTTTTGTTCATAAATGCAAGTATTGAACATAATTTTACAAAAAAAGAAGTCAATGTATTATTCATGATGTTTTAAAATCTGAATCATACATTTAGAGTAATACTTTATCATAAAGCAGCAAGCTCTTGGTGCAGTTGCACCATCACTCCGTGCTCAGACTGGACTGCTTAATATCAATATGACTGCTATAGGCTTTCACAGCCTCAGCCCCATAAAAGGACATGTTTCCTGTAAGCAGCTTGCTTCACTTTAGTTGGAGTCAGACATTCTGGTAATTCCAACAGAAGCTACTGAGCTGAGTGTTAGACTTTAGTGGACAATATCTGCTTAAATGAGCTGTATGTGGTTAATTGTGAATTCTTCGTAGTGTAAATGCAAGGCAAGTTTATTTGTATAGCAAATCAAATGCTATAATTACAGTAAATATTAGATGCGTTTGAAAATAGTTTAAGGTTCAGCATCTTTGGTCCTTTGAAATCTAATAAAAGTAGTGAAAAAAGAATGATGCAGGGAAGATTGTTGCCTCTTATTTTAGTTTAACATTTCTATACAAATATTAAATATTAGTCAAATATGTCGTGCAACTTGAATAAATAATTGCTTTCAGTTTTCAGAAAGTGCAATTAAAGCTTAGGAAGGTTTCATGGATCTAAGCTTTGCAAATTGCAGGAAGGGTCGTCCACTACGCGGGAGTAGTTTTGGAGCTAATGGGTTGTGTAAACAGTCAGTTTAAAGCTGATGGTCCTGATGGAAGTCAGAAGTGAAATGAGCTGAAGCCTTGGTACACTAAGGGAGATTTAGGCCTTTTCTGGATCTTAAAACATTTTGTTTCACTGTGCCTAAATTCCTTTTCTTCCATGTCTCGCTAGACTGTGCACAATTATTAAATGTACAAATTGAATGGGCTATTTTTAGCTTTTCTTCACAACCTTGAAAACACAATATAGTTAAGAAATCAAGATTATTTACTATAAAATTAATTATTCTCCCTTGTCTTGCTGCCTTTTGGTCCCACATGCAATTTGTTTTTCACTTGTCTCCTCTTCAAGCGCAGGCTTCTTTCCTTCACTCTCCTGAGACTCCTTCTCTTCAGCTCTTTATCGCCTCGCCTTCTCTCATCTTATCTTGTCTTGTTGCCTCGCTCTCCAACTCTCCAGAGATCCCCGTAGATTGTTTCAGTGCATGAGACCAGATAATCCCTCTGCAGTCACCATGTCAGCTTTTCTATTCTTTTTGTTCCCTTCTCCTCTTAATTTGCAGAAGCTGTATTGATGCTTAGAAATGCTTTGCCATTATAGAGGTACAGTGTGTAATATGTGGGGGATCATGGATTTCTGAATGTCTGGCGAACCTAACAAAATTTTTTCTTGTCCTTCATCAGTGTTTTCTTTGTTTTTTTGTCTGAACATCATTTGAACAGCCAGGGACTTCTGGCTTGAAAACCATACCACATCTATAACTGAAAACACAACGCTTTGCTAAATGTGAACTTTATTACATTTTGTCACTCAAATTTATTTGTAATACAGTGACATTTTATGGGAGAGCAAGACAAAGTAGCACATCATTCTTAAGGGAAATATTTTTTTTGTGGATTTAAAATGTGAAAAGTGTGTTATGCATTTGTACTCAGATGTCATACTATGCTTCTCTACAGTTACCCGCATCTAGAGATGGGTATTTTTGCTTATTTTGTTTTCTAAAATAACTCAAGCTCAATCAGATTGGATGAAGAGCATCTGAGGATCCTCGGGGCCTTGAATTCTGCATTTCTTTGCTATTTTCCAGCTTAAATGGAACGGATGTAAATAAATAAACTTGCAGGATTTTTTTTAACACTTTGTGAAACCCCAGGGAGGCAATTTAATGATTTGAATCAGTTCTGTTATTGAAGAGACTCCTCCAAAAAACTGAACACCAATTAACATTCTGCTAATCATTCCATTGTGGCTCTGGCTGTAGGGTTTTGTCCTGGTGGAAAGGAACCATTGCTTCATGCTCAAGTCTCCTGCTTCCTTTAACAAGTTTTTTCATGATGGTCTTGTATTTAGCTAAATCCATCTTCCTATCAACTCTGACCAACTTCCCTGTCCCTGCTGAAGAAAAACATCCCCACAGCATGATACTGCCAGCACCATCTTTGACAGTTGGGAATGTGTGCTCAGGATGGCATCTCATGTCGGGTTACTTCCACGCATTACATTTTGCATGTAGGCCAGAAAGTTTCACTTTGGCCTTATCTGACCAGATCACCTTCTTCCACATCTTTGCTCTATCCCCTTACTTGGTTTTTGTCAACAACAAACAGGTCTTCTTTTTTCAGCTATGACTTCCTACTACTTCTCCATAAAGGCCGGACTCGTGGAGTGCATGACTCGTTGTCCTGTTGTCAGATTCTACCACCTAAGTTGTGAATTTCTACAGCTCCGACACTTGACACTCCTCCAGAGTTATCGTGGGAAATATTGACTGGTTCTCTGATCGATTTTGTTTTTGCATCACTTTTTTTTAGTTTAGGTGGACACATGACTTGGTAGATTTGCTGTTGCTCCATATTTTCTATTTTCACTTGATGGATCAAAAAGTATTTCCTTGAGATGTTAAAAGCTGGGATATTATATGACATTCTAAACCCTGACCTGTCTGCTGTGTTTCTTGTTCCCTATAGGGTTTGTTTGTTCCCTTGTGTTCTATAACAAAACCCTGTCCTTCACAGAACAGGTGTATTTATACTGAGATTGAGTTATCCATATAAAGGCTTTATATGCTAATTAGTAAACTTCTGAAGGGAATTATTTAAGATTATCAGAGCTTGGGGACTGAATTAAAATGCATGGCACACCTTCAAAATTGTTCAAATGTAGTAAATTGTTTCATTTTCTTTTCACTTTTTTCTACAATCTCTAACTGTTTACTATTAATGTTGGTGTGTCTTAAAATCCCAATAAAATGCATTGTTTGTGGTTCTAACATGAAAAAATACCTCTCTGTACAGATGTCTTGTGTGCCTTTTATTGTCGATATATTCTTTCACAATAGCCACATTTTTCTTATTAATCTTTTAAAAGGGTCTTCATCAATGTTTCTTCGGGTTTTATGAGGATTTTTCAATCTTTCTTTGCACACCAGCTGTTATTTTCTACAAATTACAAGATTTTTTTGTTGATACTTTGAAGTAATAAAAAAAATCTGAAAAGCCTAAAGAATGAACCAGTGTTGTCTAGAAATAACAGACAACCTTTGCAAAGAACTAGCGATGCACTGATCAATTTTCTGGTAATTGAAATTTTGCAGCTTTCTGTTGATTGACTCTGACTTGAAATCGGAAGTTTGAAAATTCAGAAAATTTGACAAGTATCCTGTGCATTTAATGCATCAAGAAAGAAAACTTTCACTTTTCTATAAAGACATGTTCTGTCATGTATTCTGAGTTTGGAATTTCTTCTTTATGATTAGGGACTTATGCCTTTGTGCACAAAAGGCAAAAACTTGTAAACCCCACATTTTATGTTTAACATTTCTTACATTTAAATGCTAGATTCAAACAAAATCTGTATAAATGTGTTGCATATTCTAATCTTCAAAAATAAAATCAAAATCAACAAGTCACGTTTTAAATATCTATTTAAATAGCCGTTAAAAGCCCAATTGGTGTCATTTGATATAGAAACAGGTTTTAAGCTAACTGGTTTTATTGTTCACAAGTCAAAGACGCCGAATTTGATCCTGTTTTTATATTTGCATCTTCAACAGGGTTAATTAGAGAAGGTATTGGCTAAAGAAATTGTATAGAGGATTACCTGTTTGTATTTTTTACTTTCAAGTGCAGAAATTGCACTTGTCCAGTTTCCCAATGGTTTTTGCAAATTATTGCACACCATGCCACCATAATCTTTTTTCAGCAAATGCCTGTTTAAAAATTACCATCAGTTCAAATGGCCACCTTTTTTTTAGCATTTTCTTGCAGATTGACCTAAAGAAGTTTCAACAAATGCTGTCTTTTAACAAAGTAGTAACAAAGTAGCTAAAGATTGATAGTAAAGTTAGTTCTCTTCGTGTACAGATTCATTACTCCATGTAGCTGCTGTCTTTGAATGAATTCACATCCGTATTAGCTGCTTACAAAAATAGATAAAATAGCAGGAAGACCTTCAGATAGTCTGGGAACTGTTGCTAAAGATGAGCTTAAAGCAAAAAAGTTTTCAAAGCTAAAATCTAAATAAATGACAGTCGGGGTTAAGACTTCTACAAAGCAATGTGATTTGTCTTTTTTGCAGCATATGTTTAGGTGCAAAATTAAATTCTATACTATTTGCCTTTCTCTTCTGTGCATGTTGTGTCTGGTCTTATTTCAGATTCTCTGCTGTCATCTGAATATAAACTCCTGAAGGAGACCTTTAGACATATGAAGTCTGCTAGACTAAACACGAAAAGCAAAGTTCATCAGGGCCAAACAAGTGGGTCCAGCTGTCCTGCTCAGAACCAGAAAAATACTGTTTTTGAAATCAGAAAATTCCGTCTAAAACCCGGGTGAGCTTCTGTCCAAGGAACGGCGTGTGCATTGAAGGAAGCCCATAACATTTGAAAGATTGATGTTACCTGGGATACTTCTATGTGAAGAAACGAGATCCCTGCAAAGAATTATGACAGAAAGACTACCTTATATTTATTTGAATTAGACTGTGACTATTTTTCAAAAGAACTTTTGAACTTCACCTTTTCTTTTTGTCTTGATATAATTACCATTGTTCATTTGTAAAATTTTGTTTTGCTTTAAGAGTTATAACCATATTTTTACAACTAGGCCTGTCACAATGATAAAGTTGGCTGGATGATAAATTGCCCCTGAAATTTTGAAACCATTTAAACTAATGTAATAATAATGCATGTAACACCCTCTGAATGATCAATAAACATTATTTTCTAAAGAATATGTACCGCTGCAACTGGAAGACCTTTTTTAATATCCAATATATTTTAACAAAGAAAACCAAAACAATAAAAAAAATTGGATGAAGTCTGTAAACAAAATAATCATCACTGGCTCAGACAAACAAACAAACAAACAATAAAACTAACAACAAAAACACTCAATTTGAATTAAAAAAAGACATCACATCTTACTCAGCCACAACAGATATATGTGCAATATATGCCTTTTGTCATCCTTCCTCTTTGGTAGAAAGAGGGAAACATGTGAGGACAACAAACAAGCATGCAAATGCCAATTATTGTGACTGTAAAAATATTTTTTTCAAGCCTCAGATTAATTGATTTAATGTGACAGGCCTAGTTACAACCACTGTATAAAAGATACATTTATTTATAACCTCTTTTTCTCAATATCTGATAGTAAATCAGACTAAATGTTTCTTTTTTTGGTTTGTTAGGATAACTAAATGTATGTCTTTTTGCTAAATACCTGATCGAGAATTTTCTATTACCTGAATGAAATTCAGAAGTTAACATACGTACACTTAGACTTTGTCCTTGGGTTCAATTTCCTAAAAATATCAGTGGGAACATACGACTATCGTGTCACTCAGAAAATCGAGGTTTATGCGTCTCAGAGATTAACTTGTTGTAGTGAGATATCAATCCCAGAACCGAAACAAAATATCTTGAGGACGCTCGCTTAAACCATTAAAAGAACGTCATTATCCCCAGTGAAACAAGTCCTGCACTGACATTGTCTTAAAGGCCATTCAGCGACGAAGAAGCCATTACTTCATCAGCAAGATAAAGTCATATTATATTACAGTTTGTAAATGAGTCTGAGACTAAGACCTGATATTGAAGTATTTAATCATATAGACCATCGTTACAATAAATCTTGACCATCAAACCAACTGTGAAGTACGAGGTTGGTAGCATCATGCTGTGTGGGTGTTCTGCTTCAGGAGGGACCGATGCACTTAACAAAATAGATGGCATCATGAGAAAAGAGAATTGATTATGTGGGAAAACTGAAGCAGTGTCTTTGATCATCACCCAGGAAATTGGAGCTGGGCTCCAAACAGATCTTCCAAATGGACAATAACCCTAAGCATACCTCCAGATCAGTTGTTAAAAAGTGGCTTAAGTTGAAGTGTGGAATAGGCCTGACCTCAAACAGGAAGATATTTCTCTGATTTTATGTCAGATAGTGAGGAAAAATAGCAGTCAGTTAATAAAGTTATACCGACTGAGTTCTGATGATTATGCCTCTCATTTCAACATTCACTGTGAAAATTATTCTCTTGGCTCACAGGTAACTAATAATGTTTTCTTTTAAGGCCCTTTTGAATGTTTTATTTGGTTTATGTGATAGGTTTGGATGTGAAGTTCAGATATTGAAATTTATCTTGTTTCCTTATTGGGTTATCTGAGCGCAAATTTTCATGCTGTGTGTAATTATTAGTGTTGATAGCTGCTAAATTACATCTCTGTGTATGTGCACTCATTTCAGGTGGAGTGGATAGAACAGCAGGTGGTGAAGAGGAGGATCAAGAGGGATTACAAACCTATCCCACCCCTTTCCCAGACGAGCCCCGCCCACAGCAGTGTGCCCCAGAACAACATCTTCTACAATGATGCCAAGTGGAGCAGTATGTGGTATATTGTAAGTACACTGTATACTAAGAGTACTGTGTTCTATTCATTTTTCCCCAGTTTGTAGGTCAAAGGTCTGTTCGGGTTGTGGCGTGGCCCAGATTACTGCTGTGTCAGTGGAGCTGAGGGATTTATGCGCCTGTTTTCTCTGAAATTAAACATGTGGATGTTTCTATGGAAAATTGGCCTTCTTTACAGTTTAAAAAAAGACTAGTAGAAGCCTGGTTCATACCAGTTGCATTTGGGAGCTTATCACAACTATTTATTTACAGTACACCTTGAGATCATTGCTCCTTTAGGTATACATTTTTTGTCTGTATGTGGCCAGTCAAGTGTCCTAGACTCTGTCAATTGTTAACTCGATTTAGATAAATCCTGATACTTTGACCAGAGTCTTTGGGGGGTTTCAACTGAAGGATGAAAACTCTCTGAACTTTCTGTGCATGTTTTTTTAGGATTACATTGAAATTGGTTTAAAAAAAGCCAAACAACTTTGTGTCATTTCCAGGAAAAAACCTGCAGTTGAAAAGATTAAAATGTTTTTTCTGACCTAACGCAAGAGCAGAAATTTGACAGTTCCTTTTAGAGGCTAAAAGTTAAAGTCATTGTTGACAGTTGTGCACCTAAATGTAACTTTGACCTGGAAACAAATAAAATTGGACACGTTTGATGCCTATGACTAACATTTTCATTGAGAGATAAAGGATCGCCAACTCAGACTAAAGGCGCCATCAGCCTGTGCAGCTACAGCAATCGTGTAACTTTATTACCAGTGTCACACTGTGAGATGGCTCTAATAAAACCCTGGCAATAATGTTTTGTAATACGACATAATATCATTTTAAATTGTCTAGCGAGTAGGTAATTAGTACTTGAAATTTGGCTGCAATCTAAACAGAGTTAACTGCTTTTTGTTTTTTTAATTATTTTTCCTTTAATTGTCTCTAGAGATAAGCATGACTTTTTCTGCAGATGCACATGCATATCCGTTCAAGACATCCATCTGCATCAATAATCTGCTGAAAAACTTTGCCATACAGTTTTCTTCATAGGGATGGGGGATTCTGACTTAAAATTGTATCAGGAGAAGGTTTGTGTTTAAATTGCTCTAAAAACTTTCATGATTACAATTTGCATTAACTCTAATTTTGTTCCGTGAAAATGGCAGGCAATAAGTTTTACTTTATTTGTACGCATTTCTAGTGTATGTTGCCTTTTCCTTCCCAGGGAGCCCCATCTATAAGCGGCTCAGGGTTGAACCTCTTCAAGCATCTAATACTCATTTCAGCTGAAGGTGGAAGGTGTGGCTTTCGCTGCCAAATGATAATGATCATTTTTAAATATAACTGGTAAAATAAATCCATATACAGGGACAACAGTATTTGCACTCAGCACTCTTATGATCCTTCCCCACCTAACCTGCACCCCATACTCCCTTAGAGGACAGACTTTTGAAAGTTAGTAGTTTCAGTTCACAGCGCCACCTTAATGTCTGCAACCTTACTCGCTTCTAGCCTACAAGCTTTTAGAACTGCCGGTGCTGTGGATGATCAAAGTGTTATATTTGTGCTGGAAATATAACAAATATTTTATAAGGAAAAAGGAACAAATCTAGCTGCAGTGTAAAATATTTGCCTGGTATCAAGATGTTGTGCTCCAAACAGCCTGTAGCGTCGTTCACAAAACATGTCCGCCGAAAACTCACAAAGACAAGCCGCCTCTGTGCTCCTTTTGGCTATTCATAAATCACAAGTGCAGACGGTGATATCCCGCACAACTGTGAGCGTTCAGTAACAACAGGAGCTGACAGTGACAACAGCAATAAGCATATAAACTGTGTTGCAAATACCATCATAACGTTTCAAAACAACAATGATGAATGCTTCAAATTTAGATTAGATTGCTATAGAAACATTCCCACTGTGGACGCATGGCATGCCACACCATTCTTAATGTGAACTGAAAATGTGTTTTACCTTTTTATATTTTAAAAAGTAATTAAAAAGAAACTCTGTGTAAATGGTTACATTATTATGATACAGTAATAGAAATAGTTACTCTGTTCCATTTTAAATGGAGTCCTAGAGCTGCATGATATTATGGAAAACTTGTTGGAACCATGAACCTAAAACTAAAATCAGAGAATCCTTTAGTCCCTCCTCTAAAAACACTTATAATTGCTCACTTTAATGGTTCAAACACCAAATATACATTAATATGCATGAATATGCACAGTGGAAACAGTCTTTGCACTACCACAGAGGCTAATATCCACAGTCATCTTTATCTGTGCTCTTAAGGGTACAGCCACTCAGCGCCAAGAAAAACAAATGGTTCTTCTGGATTGGCTGCTTCGCATTAGATTATTTTTGACAGAGTATGCAATGCACCTGAAATAAAGTAGCCTAGCAATTATTGCACCCATGGTGTCCTTTATGATTGTGCTAATCCAAACAATAATATTGCAATGTGATATTATGACACTGTAAATTGAAATGTAAAAATGTAGAAGATGCCAAAATCACTTTTATTATGTTGGTAAATGGCATACATTTAGATATGTTTTTAGGAATTGAGCAGATTAAAAACGGTTATTGACGACAACCAGAAGATTTCTTTGAGTTTAAGTTTATTACTTTCAGACATTTTTACATGATTTACAGATGTTTTTGAGGATGTAGGTCATGGCAGAATTTAATAACGTAATCGTCTCACTTTAGCCTGTTATTTCTCATAGTTTTTCCCCAAATGAGCTTGGGAGAGTTTTTTTTTTTCAGTACGATAATTAATGGTATGATTTGACCAGGCTGGATGAAACGGGGAGACCCTCCAAACAGGCCTAACATAAACATGCTTGAACTTGTTTATGTCAGTATTCAATGATTGCACTCAAGGTTGCTGTAAATTAGCAGGATGTCATGTGGGAATGTTCTGAACCTTTTCCAGCTCATACCTTTTTTTCGCCCTCTATTTTCTCCTGACCTCTTCTCTCCTCACCATCTGCTTCCATCCCTGCAGCATTGCAGCGACGACGTCCACAACTGCCAGTCGGACATGAACATCATGGGGGCATGGAAGAGGGGCTACACGGGTAAAGACGTGGTGGTCACCATATTGGACGACGGAATCGAAAGGAACCACCCGGACCTTTTTCAGAACTACGTGAGTGTGTATGTATGCGCGTGTAGGGCGACTATGAGCAGCAGTGTGTGTTTATCTTGAGTGTCGTCGGTGACTTGAAAATTTTGATCTTTGTAAGTATTGTTGCTTACATATGAACATTAGCGAACAAACAGATTCATGTAGACGAAGTCTGAAAATGGAAAGAGTATGGGACAGCTGCAAACCTACCAAGACATGGGCCATGCGAGGAGTGTTATCAGAGAAGTCTATCAAACATGCTGCTTTTGAAATATTGAGAGCTAAGCAGGAGGAATTAGTTGCCAAGACAACAATTTCTTGTGCAATCTTCCAATCCATTGTGGAAGAGTGGATTATTGAGTTGTTAAAAGAAGGCATTAAGAGGTACCCCCTACACGTTGCTTCAAGCCATGTAGGGAGCACATCATGCATGTGGAAATGGTGGCGCTGGTCAGAGGAACCCAAAATTACCCTTCTTTGACCACATGCAAAAATGCAATGCGTGGCTGAAAACTAACTCCTTGAACACACCGTGTCCAGCATGAAACATGGTGAGGCATAATTTTGATGGGGCATTCTTTTCTTTAGCAGAAACAGTGAAGGTTGTCAGAGTTGATTGGAAGATAAATATAGATTAGTTTAAAGCAAAATTGGAAGAAAACTTCCAGAAAGTTGCAGTAGACCTGAGACTTAGGGGCTGTTTACACGACAACGTTTTTCAGCAAAACGGAGGTTTTTCTCTCCGATTCGGCCTCTCGTTTACACGACAACGGGAAAACGGGGGGGGGGCGAAAGCGCAGCTTTTGGGAAACGGCTTCCAGAGTGGAGAGTTTTGAAAACGCTGGGGGATTCGTTGTCATGTAAACGCAAGCCGGAGACTTTTGAAAACGATGACGTCACTGCCAGCCACCTACGGACATGTTGCACTTGCGCACTCCGCCTTTCTACAGAAAAACAATGGCGGATCCAGGTATGCGGTTACTGCTGATGCAGCTTCTGAAGTTATTTGGTCTTTCTGTAAGCAAAACTTAGAGATCATCAGGCTTCTATGCGATCGCCAACGGAAACGCATACAATACGTGCGCCAAATTATCAATATGCCTTTATTTAAGCGGAGGAGAACTACAAGAAGACCGCCATTGTTAGTTATCATGAAATGTTTATTTTCCGGGTTGTGAGGGGGAAAACATGGAACACTCCATACACGGGGCCCACTGCCATCTAAAGGCCGGGCATAGGTACTACATCGTTTTCCATCGCGCGCCCTGCCGTGTAAACGCAGTGCGTTTTCACCCGCGTATTCAAACAAAAACGGCAACGTTGTCGTGAAAACAGCCCCTTAATTAAACTGTTTGGATCAGACCTTAATCTAAATGGGAATATGTGGAAACAGATGTTAGCAAATCCTGTTCACCTAGTCTGACTAAGCCTAAGCTTTGTTTTTCCAATGGAAAATGGGGAAAAAAATATTTTCTGGATGTGCAAAGAAAGTATAGACATAGCTCAAAAGACTTGCAGCTGTAAATGGAGCAAAAGGTGGTATAGAAATGACTCCCCAATGACTTGATGCAGTCTGCTGGGTTTGCTTAGATAGAGAACTTTTAAACTGATTAGAATAATGAACTGAAGGATCAATTGGAATTTAAGTGTAATTGAAATGAAATGACTTTTCTTGTAAAGTGCCTTGAGATGACATGTGTTGTGAATTGGTGCTATATTAATAAACAAAATTGCATTGAAGTAAAAAGCAAGTTAGTTGTTGTACACAAAGGTATGCTACGCTTTTCAGATTTTCATTTAATTCAATTCAGTTTATTTATATAGTGCCGATTCACAACAGAGTCATCTCAAAGCACTTTACAAGAAAAGTCATTTCAATGCAATCATACAAACATTCCAATCAGTTTAAAGTTTTAGTTAGTTTTCTATTTAAGGAATCCCAGCAGACGCATCGAGTCATTGGCTTGAGGTTGTGCCCCATTTTTGCAGACTCCAACTACAGCAATCGCTTATTTAGAAAACTGTGAAGCATTTTTACGTCCATTTAACAAGTATGCAGTACTTTGTGGTGTGTTAAATAAAAATCCCAATAAAATACAGTGAAATGTGCACATGTGACAAAATCTGAGAAAGTTAAAGGAGCTGTTTGCACACTTGCAAGCTCCTGTACATGTTATTGTACATCTGTGATTACATATATGATGTGGCGATCCTAAAGTACAGTGGACCAAAAAAGTATTTGGCAGCCACCAATTGTGCAAATTTTCCCACTTAAAAAGATGAAAGAGGTCTGTAATTTTCATTATAGGTACACGTAAACTGTGAGAGACAGAATAAAAAAAAATCTGGGAAACCATTGTATGATTTTTAAAGAATTTATTTGTATAAAAGTGCAGAAAATAAGTATTTAGCACCTACAAACAAGCAAAAACTCTGCCCCTCACAGACCTGTTACTCCTTTAAGAAGCTCTTCTATCCTCCACTTGTTACCTGTATTAATGGCACCTGTTTGAACTCATTATCTGTATAAAAGACACCTGTCCACACCTTCAAACAGTCAGACTCAAACCTCCACCATGGTTAAGACCAGAGAGCTGTCTAAGGACACCAGGGATAAGATGGTACACCTGTACAAGACTGGGATGAGCCAATCTACAATAGGCAAACGGTTTGGTGAGACGAGAACAACTGTTGGAGTAATTATTCGAAATTATTCGATCACTGACAATCTCCCGCCTGGGGCACCATGCAAGATCTCAAAGGGTACATATGATCTTGAGAACAGTGAGGAAACAGCCCTGAACTACACGGGGGGGATTAGTCAATGACTTGAAGAGAGCGGGGACCACAGTAACAAAGGTTACCATTAGTAACACACTACGTCGTCATGGATTAAAACCCTGCAGTGCTCGAGGTTAAGACAGCACATGTCCACGCCCGTCTAAAGTTTGCCAGAGACCATGGACTGGGAGAATATCATGTGGTCAGATGAGACCAAAATAGAACTCTTTTGTATAAACACCACTGGCCATGTTTGGAGGAGGAAGAATGCTGAGTTACATCCCAAGAACACCATACCCACTGTGAAGCATGGGGGTAGAAACATTATGCTTTGGGGCCGCTTTTCTGCAAAGGGGACAGGATGACTGATCCATATTAGGAAAGGACAATTGAAGTCATGTATCCTGAGATTTTGGGCAAAAACTTCCTTCCATCAGTGAAAGCATTGAAGATGAAATGTGCCTTGGTCTTCCAGCATTACAATGATCCCAAACACACCTCCCAGGCAATGAGGGAGTGGCTACATTAAAAGTATTTCTAGGTTCTGAGTGGCCTAGCCAGCCTCCAGATCTCAATCCAATTGATAATCTGTGGAGGGAGTTGAAAGTCTGTGTTGCCCATCAACAGCCGCAAAACATCACAGTTTAAGAGAAGGTCTGCATGGAGGAATGGGCCAAAATACCAGCTACAGTGTGTGCAAACCTGGTGAAGACCTACAGGAAATGTTTGACCTCTGTCATTGCAAACCAAGGTTACTTTACAAAGTATTGAGGTAAACTTTTGTTATTGACCAAATACTTATTTTCTGCACTATTGTACAAATAAATTATTAAAAAATCATTCAAGGTGATTTTATGGATTTTTTTTTACAATCCGTATCTCACAGTTGAAGTTTACCTATTATGAAAATTACAGACCTTTCTCATCTTTTTGAGTCGGACAACTTGCACAATCAGTGGCTGCCAAATACTTTATTGCCCCACTGTATGTCTTCCTCCCAGAGCAAGGCCAGATATTTAGGTAAACATCTTGCCCTAAGGCAGCGGGTGGGGCTATCAATCTGAATAATTCCTCCTGTTTGACAGGGCCTGTACTGCAGTTATTAGCTTCTCCTAATGCCAGGAGATGTTTATCCTTAAGGCTGAACTGCTCGACACAGCTAGCTATGATTGCATTCAATTTACACAACTGTTATGACTCTAATATGAACTGCCTGATCGGGCTAGAGAAGCGTTTTGATAATCCGCTAACATGACCGTTTTTGGACTTGGTCAATGTTTTTTGCCCTCTTGATTATATTATAAGTTCATTTGAAGTTTCATATACTTGATTTCATCTTGGTGTCTTCTCCAGGATCCTCAAGCAAGCTATGATGTCAACAGCAATGATCTGGATCCAATGCCGCGATATGATGCAACCAATGAGAACAAGTAAGAAAAAAATATTTTCACAATAAGTATGAATTGTGGATAGAAGTTTGTGTCTTCTGTGTGGGGTTTCATGGTATGCTTGTTCCTCTTTGTCTTGCAGTGCCCCCATACTGTTTTTGTAAAGAGTTGTGTCCTTCTGATCCATTAGTTCAGTCTTGACTTTGTTGTGGTTCTGCCGAGTGACTTAGAGAATTTGATTGTGACATTTGTGGGAAGCTTGTGGTTTTTTGTTTTTGGAAGAATGTGAATGCGTGAGTGTCTGCGTAAGAATGAGGGAGAAAAACAAACTCACTTATCTATGCACTTGTCTTGTGCCAGCTTGGCTTTGGCTCAGCAAGTGATTCCCCCTCCTCTCTTTTCTTTTCTTTGATTGTGACTTTGGTTGCAGCAACACAAGTGTCGTGGCTGAGTCCCTGCTGGTGATGTCTTAAAGAGACAGACATGAGGGCCACAGATGCAGCTTAATGAGCTCCGGGTTAAATTCTTACTTTATTATAAGGTTTTGTGTGTTCTGGGTGTTGCTATTTTATGACCTTTCATATTAGTATCACAGAGTGGAGCAGTTTTTTATTTTTTTATTTAATTCAATTGTCTTTAGGAAATACATCTTTCATGTTGATATGAGATAACTGACATATTAAAACTGGTCATCACAGGGTTTCTATGCAGTCTTGAGAAATAAGGGAAAAGAAAACAAAGTGGGGAATAATGTTTGGTTTTGAAAACTTTCTTCCTCCTATTTTCTAAATGGCAAAGGTGTACGAGTGCTTAATAAATAAATAATTTAATCTTTGATTTACTTATTTGGTTTGACCTAGCTCTGACTGACCAAATCATACATTGTTTTTATTGTTTTACTCTTTAATATTTGGTTTTTGACCTATTGAATACTCACACAAAAATAAAAAAAAGCCATTTTACTACCCATTTTGTCTCTATACAGTTTTAAATTTAGGTAGAAGTCTACCTGTGTTTATTGATCTGGCTCTAAAAGGCCATTGTATCTTCTCCACGCTTAAATTCAGGAGGTATTCTCTCTTATACCCCACCCTGTGAAGGCATGTATCAACATCGTGGACGAGACAGTTTGGTACCTATAGTGAAGATATAAGATTGCCACTGATATAAGAATACCACTGGCTCATAATCTCTCTGCATTGAGATTGCTTCTGATGATGACACCACCACACTGCCTCCAGCAAAAGCTGCTTTGCATTGGCAGGGGGCAATATGGGAAGTTTTCCATCTGCTCAACATACAATTTAGGGCTACCACATATTAGAAAACCTTGCAGTGGCGATAATATTGGTAAATATCGGTCAGTTCCAAGATGCCTATTTTCTTCTTTCCTCTCTTTCTTATCTGTGCTTCATTCACTCTGTGACCTATAGCATTTTGAGCAATGTAATTTGTGTCCAGTGTCAGCATTTGCTTATGTGAGACTGTCACACTGGCTAAATATTACATCAGTGTGTAAAATGTCAGTTCGTAGCACTTGGAATATATTGTGCAACAATTATTGCACTCAAAACAGTCTTTTGCAATATGATTGTGCAGCCTTACTACAATTGCATTTCACTTACAAATGTTGACCTCTTCTCTGAGGGGAATAAAAAGGCTTTTCATTGGTACAAGTTTTATATCAAAGAATCATAATCAACCAAACACAGATTCCGCCTACATACAGCTGTAACCTTTAACTAAAGCTCTATCAACTGTCTTGTTATCAGTTTACTTGAATGTAGTTTTAGCCAATTGTCTACATTTTTCTAAGAATTTCTTTAGATGCATTTTTTTTCTAACCAGGTTGCCTTTAGCTAAAACCAATGTTTACTGTACAGCTCCGAGTAATTCAACAGCTATGTACATGTGGGTTTCTTGTGCTCTATTAAATTAGGACCATACATATGTTTAATTTTAGGTCCAAAATAATTTTTATAGATGGATCTACTCCCTCCGAGAGATTTTATGACTTTTGCCTAAGGACCTATTAAAATGGCTGTCAATTTACACACACAAAAAAACAAGAACGCAGATATAATTTTTTCATGAATTTATCTGAGACGTACATAAACAAAAAAACGTTCTGACCAGATAGTCCTATATGGCCAGAAATATATCGGAAACAACATAGAATTCCCCTAAATGTTCCTAGACTTGTCTGTAAGGACCTTAAAACTATATCTGTTGAAAGTTGGTTCTGGTTTAGCAAAGAGGTCCATGAGTGACTGCGACACAGATGTGACGACAGTGGAAAATAGAGACATAAACACTACAGAAAGGAATGAGGGCCAGATAGACAATTATATGGATTACTGCAGTGACGTGAACAGAGTGGAGGGTGTAGAAGAGGGAGCCCACACTTTATTAACTGTGTAAAAAAAATCCAAATTACTGATTTATAGCCACTTTAGTTGTCTTCAATGTTCACGGGTGAACAATTTGAAGCTGTTTATAAAAAAAAATCCCACTAAGAGTAGCAACTGGTCTGAAAAAAGACATAAAAGTCAGAAAACTAGAGATTTAATGAGAAAATTATCTAGATAAATAAAAACTAATCCAATAGTTTATATACAGAAATGGAGATTATACAACCAACAGCAATATAAACTGTTGTCACCCCATGGAAGTTTTCAGGTGAATGTGTAGACAATTTCCTCGACAGTTTTCCTGCAGATGCCATTCACACATGCATTTCACAGCTGGAGATTTTCTGCTGGAGACGTGCTCTCACAGCTGGAAATATGAGCGAGGTTGTGCGGAGAAGCGATCTGGAGACAAGTCATGATGTGGAAAGCATGATGTGGAAATCACTGTCTTTACAACTTGAAGACAGCAGATGAAGCTCATTGTCGTGTTGATGCTATTGCCACATGTATTTGAATGGGAAGAACAGAGCATATTTGTGTTCTTTCCTGTCTTTTCAGAGCAACTAGCAAATAGTTTAGTGCTCTGATTCGTTTGGGGAAAAAAAGTATATTCAGATGCAGAATCTTGCAGGAAAGTCTAGATGACCTCTACTTTTAGGTCAATGATGCTACGACTGTTGCAGCTGCAAAGGATTAAACTGACTTTAAAAGTGCTAGCATCTGTTAGAAAGTGGTAGATTTCAACTTTCTTCATCTCTATTGATGTTAGACAGGATTTGGTTTTAGAACAGCCAATCTCCACTTTTTTCTGCAGTTTAGTTCGGCTGTTGGGTTGCTTTGATTTTTCTTGGCCCATTTAGAAAAAAAAAAGAACCATACCTATTTCACATATAACTGGAAACCTTCAGACATTTTGACTTCATCTTAACAGTAACCCCCTTTCTGTCACTGAAGTCTAAAAGAAGGCAGAGAAGTAAAGCAATTGCTCTTTAAAAAAAGGAAGTTGCATTTACTTGTACATTTGCTTTTTTTCTTGAATAAAAAATGCTTCAATGTACGATAAAAGAAATATTTAAAAATATTAAACAGGCATAAAGGCACTGTAGTGGAGGGCATGTTGGCTGATTTCTTTTATTTTATTAAATTTTTTTAGTGAAGAGTTTTGTCATAAATTATGGAATTTGAAGAAGTGATTTAAGATATTTTAAATTTGCTTTCTTATCAGCAGCAAATCAGGATGTTTCAGTATGTACTCCTGCTAAGTAAAGCTAGGGATGTTTCCATATTTTCCAACCTAAAAATGTTACTTTGAGATGATTACTGTCACACAAACTTGGATCAGCCGAACATCCTCCTCAGGACTCCTGAGCTCTCCTTTCTTTTCTTTCGGGGTGGGTTCTTTAGCTAGTTGCTAGTTTTCCATTAGATATTTCAGAGATTTTATTTCTTGTGTGTGTGTGTGTGTGTGTGTGTGTGTGTGTGTGTGTGTGTGTGTGTGTGTGTGTGTGTGTGTGTGTGTGTGTGTGTGTGTGTGTGTGTGTGTGTGTGTGTGTGTGTGTGTGTGTGTGTGTGTGTGTGTGTGTGTGTGTGTGTGTAAATTTTGTTGCAGATGTTCTCTGCTGGAAGTGCTTGTGTGTTTGTGTAGATCTAGAAAGTAGTGTTTTGGAGGAGGCAGCAGACACAAACACGCCATGTCTGTGTGATGGTCGCTGACCTGGGTCGATTGTCACTGCTGCAGTTACTCAAGGAATGTTACTCTCTCACACACGTGTCATTACTTTTAGACTTTGTTTAAGCTATCTTTGTCTGCTGGCCAGTAGGAGTAGACGACTTGTGAACTGCTCTTAGAAAATATATCAAAACGGGGAAACTAGGTTTCTACATCAGAAAAGCAACTGTTCTGATATATATATATATATATATATATATATATATATATATATATATATATATATATATATATATATATATATATATATATATATATATATATATATATATATATATATATATTTATTTAGAAGAAACTGTGTGGTTTAAACTGCAAATTTTCTAAGATTTTTGCCTGTCACCTCTTTTTGTTTACAATTCCCTCATCTAGAAGATCTATGATTTTCCATTAGTATATACTAATTTTTCTTTAAAATCTGCATGTTTACGTTAGTTAGTACAAGTTCTCCTGCTGGTGTTTACGTTTACTTCTGTGAATTTCTTCAATTCTCCATTTTCGTGTTTTTGAAATTGTGCAATGATAAGCTGTTTATTCCTGCTCTGTCCTCAGACATGGTACACGGTGTGCAGGTGAAGTCGCGGCAGCTGCAAACAACTCCCACTGCATTGTGGGAATCGCCTACAATGCCAGAATAGGAGGTTAGTAGTTGAATATGTTTTCTTTAAATGTTGTTAATGGCTCAGTGTACATTGTATATGTTAGTTATGTGCTCTAAAATGTTTTATATTGTATATACATGTAGTGTCCCCCCAAGTTACTGATCTGTTTGATTTTGTAGGCTCATATGAAATAACGGTATTTTGAATGGTTTTCGAGTTGTTTTTTAATTTTTTCTTTTATGGTTAAAAATGCATTAAAAATTAGGAAAATTGCCTGTAGTGGGCTTTGTTTTTAGGTGCTGAAGGAACCCACCAAGAAACACAACTGTTTTTAAATAGTTGATTTAACAAAATGTACTGGAACCCTAAAGAGGGTTATAAAAAATCTGAATATAACAGTTGGAGAACAACCATTGTTTTCAAATGTTTTTTTTTAATATATATTTTCTTGGGGCAAAAGTGCAACACAGACATACTTGATAGGTCTGCTGGGTTTTGATTTATTGCACAATTATGAGAGGAGACATTTCCGTGGCTGCCGTATGAAATCTGTACTTTTTAGTGGAAAAGATTGTGTTTTTTTGTTTGTACATTAGGTGTCCGAATGCTGGATGGAGATGTAACGGACATGGTGGAGGCCAGGTCTCTGAGCCTCAACCCTCAGCACATTGACATTTACAGCGCCAGCTGGGGACCCGATGATGATGGGAAGACTGTGGATGGACCGGCGTCTCTGGCCAGGCAGGCCTTAGAGAACGGCATCCGCATGGTAGGTGCATATGCATTCGCTTTTTACATGCAGAAATATCTATGGATAAACATGTACTTCGTTACTTGCCAATATTAGCAATTATGTGGCTAGAGGGAATATATAAACACACTCCAAGCAGATGTTTTTTTTCTACGTGTATGCTCTTGATCAGACATATCTGTTGCCATTGTCTACCTACAAGCCGCCTCCTGACATTTCAGTGCAATGCTTCTTTATTAGCATATATTAATTTACATATTCATAACCTGTTTTTCACACCAACAAAGTGGTGCTTATTGAGTCACAGGCCAAAGTTGAGTGGGAAGCTGCAATAGAGGTCAATGGGGGTGAATTGATTTAATGGCTACATTTCATAAACATGCGCATTCACACAGTTTGCTTGAGCTGGCTTTCTGTTAATGAAGTAGATGTTGTAGTAGTGAGACAGAGGAGCTAATGGTGCTTATTTGTATAATGCGTCATCTGTGATTCCTGGCTTGAAACTGGAAATCTGTGGACAAAAGGCTTCAGGTGGAGAGGAGACAAAAAAGAAACATGTGACATGTAAAGGTGGTCATTGTCTTTTGAGTCCCTGTTGCTGCTGAGGGCCTGGGGTTTACAGATGACAGAGGTGAGGAAGATGGCTGTCCAGCTGTGGGAGCTGGGCAGCGGTGTCTGTCCCCATGTCCCCTTACAGCTGTGTTAGTGAGGATGAGTGAAAGTGACTTGCTTGTTAGTGTGACATGGACCTGAGAGACACTCTGAAGAGACAGTTTATTCAGCGCTGAGGTGTTTAACGGTAACACCGACGCCTGTGGTGAGAGTTACATCCTGTGATGTGCTGCTGGATGTGATTTAAGCAGATCTTACCTTGCCTGTGCCATGTTTATATAGCATTTAGTCATTCTTCTGTCTCCTCTCCTTCACTGTCCCCCATCCTTTTGTGTATTACCCCTTTTCTTTTGTTAACTGCTGATGAAAATACTCTCCATCATTCTCAGCTGCCAGCCTTTGCTCCTCACTGATCCTCCTCTAACTGACAGAGGGGCTTGATGCGTTTATCGCTGTCTGACAGAAGCCTTCTCTTGAAAACTCCATCCTGCCTTTTATTACCACGTATTAGTGCTTGTGAGTCTGTGTGTGTTCAGTGTGTATAAACAGTTCGTGTGAATTGCAGTGTTGGTCAGTTTCTCAAAAATCTCTTTCACTGACTCCTTGCTGATCCTAAGACCTGTGACAATCTCAGTGTCTCTTTGTTATATTTGAGATTAAGATATTTTTCAATTAATTTTAAATTTGGCCTCAATCTGTAAAAGAATTATTCTGACATTACCATTTCCCTTTCTTCTGTAGTAAATTCTTATGACCTGCATATATAGAATATGCACTCAGTTTATTCATGTGGCAAAATGCACCTCAGGATCCATTGTCCTGCATGTTTCACATGTATTACTACCTCCACACACCTGACTTAAATAAATGGGTGATTAACAGCCTTCTGCAGCACTTGAAGGCTGAGGAGGTAACGCAGTCATTTGATTCAGGTGTGCTGGAGCAGAGAAACATCTAAAAAACAAAGTACTGTGACTCCTAAGGAAAGAGAACCACTGCTTTAAAACCCATAAGCCTTTAAGAACTTCAAAAAATCTTTACAACCTGCTCCATTTATTACACCTTTTATGCATCATAATTGTTTTTAAACGTGGTCAGTTGGGACCATTGAAAGACTGCAGCTGAATTTGGCTGATGTACGCAGTGTGCACACCGCACAACTCATGGACGCACAACTCCAGATTGCAGCTCGGGGCTTCTGCTCACTAAGCATTTTGTCAAAAAAAAAAAACAGAAAAACATTTGTAACTTTTGTTACAAGGTTTTATGATGAGGACGATTCTACATAGGAAGTGATGCGACAGTAGTTGAATCTTGATACATAAAGACAGCATAAAAAGTTCCAGCCTGATAGTACAGGCATTGGATGAGAGCCTTATAAAGAGAAATACATTTAATATGCAAACTTTTTTTGGAAGCCAAACGAAACTTATTAGGTAATTGTAAGAAGAACAATAGTCATTGGTGATATTCAATTATTTTCACCCCTACTGAGGTTTTATACTATTTAACTGCCTACTGATGTGTTGGTTGGCACAGATATCCGTGTACACTTGCTTTACTCTGTAATTTCACTCTGTTACATGAGAGATTAATTAAAAGATAATATAAATAGAGCCGAAGAAATGACAATATTTGATTTTTTTTCAGGGAAGAAAGGGCCGTGGCTCTATCTTTGTTTGGGCTTCAGGAAACGGTGGGCGCAGCAGAGACCACTGCTCCTGCGACGGTTACACCAACTCCATCTACACTATCTCCATTTCCAGCACAGCTGAGAGTGGACGAAAGCCCTGGTACCTGGAGGAATGCTCGTCCACCCTGACCACTACGTACAGCAGCGGGGAGAACTACGACCGTAAGATTGTAAGTATCAGATTGGCTTTGTGCTTTTGTGTGCAGTTTTATTAATCCTCATTACCTGCAGATATACATCTTGTGTGTGTATTTTAACCTGTAATTAATCCATCCTGTTATCGGAGGAATAAACACCAGCGGACAAAAACACTGTTGTAGCTATTCTCTACGAGTTTGCTTGACAAACTGCTTGGCTGCCTAACCCGTGTTTCCGAGCAAACCGCATTCCCTGCATCCTAACTCGGCCAGCTGGCTGCAGTTGGTCATAAAGCATCTTCTCCATAAGAAGCCATCTATCAACTTCTTTTCTTCATTGTGAATGGGCTTAAAGCACTATGACCTTGTGTGACATCTTTCAACCACATCGCTGGGATGAACAGAGATATCTGACCATGTAGAGCTGGCTTGTTCACCAGCTTCTTGCTACATTCCTCACACTAATGCCACACCCCCACACACACACACTGACCTAAAAGTTTCCATAACGCTTTGTGTAGTAGCTCACGTGTGATAATTTTAAGTCTGTCCACAGCAGCTGATGAGGTCCAGTTTGTATGTTTCCGGTTAACTCCTCTGATTTTTCAGTCCAGATCAATGACTACCTGACCAACAGACCACAATTTGTGAGACTGAAGAATTGTGTGTCAAACCAGGTGGTCAGCAGCACAGGAGCACCACAGGGGACCGTACTCTCACCATTCCTCTTCACTCTGTAGACCTCAGACTTCCAGTACAAATCAGAGACCTGTCATCTGAAGAAATACTCAGATGACTCTGCAATTGTCGGGTGTATCAGAGATGGACAAGAAGCTGAACACAGAGAGCTGGTGGACCGCTTTGTGACATGGTGTGGAAACAATCGTCTCACCTTGAATGTGAACAAAACAAAGGAGATGATTGTAGATTTCAGAAGAAACAGGGATAAGTCAAACACTGTTTCCATCATGGGTGAAGAAGTGGAGGTGGTTGAGGAGTATAAATACCTCGGAGTTCACCTTGACAACAGACTGGACTGGAGGTGCAACAGTGAAACCGTCTACAAGAAGGGACAGAACAGACTGTACTTCTTGAGGAAGCTTAGGTCCTTCAAGGTTTGCAGCAAGATGATGCAGATCTTCTACAAGTCTGTTGTGGAGAGTGTAATCTCTTCAGCCGTCATCTGTTGGGGTAGCAGCATCAGAGCCAGGGATTTAAAAAGGCTAAACAACCTGATAAAGAAGGCTGGTTCTGTTCTTGGGACAACTGTGGAACATCTGGAGATGATAATGCAAAGAAGGATTCTTCATGAAATCAAAAAAATTATGGACAACACTGAGCATCCTCTTCATGAGACTGTCATACAACAACAGAGCGTCTTCATTCGGAGGCTTCTTCAGTTTCGCTGCAATGGAGACCGCTAAAGGAAATCCTTCCTGCCCACAGCCATCATCATCTACAACAACTCCTTAAAGAATTAATTACATGAGCTATACCAACACTTAATTTCCCTCTGGGGTCAATAAAGTATTTTTGAATTTGAATTAGAATTTGAAATCGAACTCCTTTTAATGAGGGCTCATACTGGAAATTAGCTAAACTTTTCTTGGCCAACTGGATGTCAGACTGTTTAACCTAATGGCTGTTTAAATTATGTGCAATCAGTGTAAATATTACAGCCCTTTAATAACTTCTCTTACCTCATACTGCTTAATAAAATGTGTCTTTTGTGTCTTTCATAATAAACTGACGTGTGTGTTTTCACATCAGAGCTGCAATGTGCGTCTGAGGGGTTTCAGGTGTGTTTAAATCTGCCTGATCCTCATATCTTTAGTCTGTCACTGTGTCTTTTTCTCCCTCTCTACCTGTTGTCACTGACATCTTCCTCCACCTCCACTCTTCTTTGACATTTATTAATTTTCTCAGTTACATCTTCACTGCATTCTTTCTGTTTTATCCATATTTTTGAAC